>JABASD010002461.1:0-26626 GCA_019776165.1 Pogonognathellus flavescens
CGGGGTATCATTTATTAAATAAATAACAAATAATCACTGCCTCAATACATTTAATAAGCACACAAAAATAAAATCCGTTATACAATCGTATATATCAGTAATAATCAGTAATCAAATCATATATCTATTACTCATATTTACTTTGCTGTGTATTTACTGACTTCTTATATATATATACATATTATAGATATTGAGGTGCAACTACAATTTGTCAAAAATGACAACGCATGATGGTGACATGTACTATGGGTAAAAGGTAACACTCAAAAGCATCATATCTTAAACTATACACATAAAATTTTACGATACTTATACTTATACATACACAGAGCAAAACTGTGTTATACCATTTTGCAGTAGGTAAGTATATTTGTAGTAACGGTAATCTATACCGTTTTAGTAACATGGGAATAATAACTACTTAAAAATAAATACGTTTTGATTGTAGCAGTCAGTGGTTTGCATTGTATAGTATTGATCAAATCCACCATTTAAATGAATGAATTATTTATTAGGTACATAATAGTATTTGTAACATGAATATACACTTTATTTTAAATGATTACTATTAATCTGTACGATACAGTGTTTATTACCCTATAGCCGGACTCATAGCTGTAGTCAGTAGTTGAAGTTGTAGTACGAGTAAAAGTATTTGTTCCATTGGTATATCAATTGTATCATTTATACGAATCATTTGTTATGAGAATTGTCTCAATTAAGCTTCAAGGCCATTACTGAAGCAAAATCCTCATCCCCAGCATCAGGATACGCTGTACTTCCATCTTCGTTCTTTGCTTCACTTAAATATAATCTGGCCAACTCATTGAAACCAAGATTAGATGCTGCTTTCCTCGTAAAAGGACTTGAGAACACACTTTTAGCAACAGGTAGATTTTGTGCAGTTAGCAAAGCGATGGAGCGACGATACATTTCTGTAACAAGACCTTGACCTCTAAAGTCTGAATCTACAGACGTCATGAAAAAATCAGCGTAATGATCAATTCCATACGTTTCGTATATTTTGCTTTTCTCCGTTAATTGAGTTAAAAATTTAAGGATCATTGCTGTTTTCGGACTTTTCAATACTGGCTTTGGTCGGTGGTGACTGTTTTTCGTGGTAATTGTCGTAAGTCGAACTCCAGCAACCTGGATAAGAACACTTCAATATAGTCACTTTTTCATATCCTATATAAAGATGCGCTGTATACACTAATGATGCAATTGTATTGAAAACGCACATCATGGTTACACAACTTACATTAACATTGCATATACAATGATTACAATATAAATACCTAACTACATGAACATGTTTAGGTAAGTGATAATAGTTATTTTATTATGTGTCTATCTTGTGTAGTTTATAATATATAAGATGTTACCTTTTGAGTTTCCTTGTCCAAAGCAATAAAACTCAATTTATCAGGAAGAACCTGAACAATGAGTTCGTCGAAATCCTCTGCCATGATATCATCATATCCAGCTCCTTTACAAAGTGGTTCGTCTCTGTAAAAGTTTTTCCTCATGTGTTCCAATATTTTTCTTGCATCTGAAGGCTCAGCCATTTTAAAAATAAAATTTTTCCATTCTCCTTCCACAACTGACACCATTGTATCGTAATTAATGGTTATACAGATACCAAGCAGGTATTTTAATAAAATCAAAACATGTGCTTTGATTCAATGTTAATTTTTCCAAGAGTTGGTTTTCAAGAAGCTACTTTAATATTGTTGTACTTAAATGAGCCTAGATGTAGAATTCAATATATGTATTACACACACCACCAGGATGAGCTAATGTGCCAATAACTGCAACAGGTTAAAGCTGGCAGTGGCTATGTTCTTTGTAAGGTTGTCTAATAGTAAACTGACGTTAGGCAAGCTGGTTTTGTTCAATTTCGTTCCGATGATCCGATCTGAAAGGCTGACAGTAGGAAACTGACTATGAGTTGGCTGCCTTGATTTGGATTTTGGTCTGGATGCATGGAGTATCGGTGAGATCTAAATGCGAGAGAATATATAGACCACACTACAAGCATGTAGCTGGATTGCCTGGAACGAGTCTTGACTCAACTGTTGACAAAGAGGCAAGGCAAGGTCATTACATTTATTACTCACAAGAGTTTAAGATGTAAACATAGACGAGACGACGGTAATAAACGTATCGCATGTTAGGCACTATATGGACTACAGCAAGCAATACTTTTAATTGAAGTACATCTGACAATGACTACAATCAGCACTTAAGTAATAGCTATATAACTTTCTGCACAACTATTGTAATCCACACATATAACATGAGAATGATAATGGACTTCTGCTAATCTCTTTGCACATGGAACTTACATGTGTAGGCAATTAAAATACACATTGAAGCTATAGGCAAACAATAAAATTCACCTTAAGGGTAAATAAATATTTCATAACATCCCGAATGTACTTCAAAAGAGTATAACGATAATTAAGCATAGAAGTATTACATATCAAGCCTCAATACATAGATATACCTGCGGATTATTAACAGCAGAGGTGTTATACTTCAATCAAAATTTACAGATTAGCATTTTCCATGTCATGTATTACAACGTTCCACAGTAGACAGTACCTATATAGATCTGCTAAAGTTCGGGATTGTTGTTAGCTGGTGATAATAATGCAGTGCCAAGTTATAAAGATATTATTAGGTAATATTGTATCAACATTATAGGATGGAGGACGAATTCTGTTAAGCCATCAGTAATGACAATGACTTATTATTATTATCGTTAGTAGTACATAGATTCACATTAGTATTGTACAAGGCACATGATCCATGGAATACTTTTATGTATACATACTCTGCCTTGCAGATACCTACTACAGTAATATTATTATGATATTTGATTCGGATACAGACAAATGAAGAGCAAATATCTCTAGGCTAAAGCTAAAATCTATCTTATCGGCAGTGTGTATATAAATATGAAGTTGTTGAGAATAGTTGAGATATACACTTACACTTACTACTTTTATGCTTTTGCTAATATCTTTTTTCGTGATAGCATTTGTGTTATGTAAGTGCTGAAAGTGCTGAAAGTGGATTAAGTGCATAATAGTTACACCAAAAGCTGTTTAAATACAGATAGGATAGAGATCTGTAAGATACTGAGTTGGTACATGTACAAGTCTATACTATCCATCTCTGAAGGTTTGTTTAGATCGAATTTCTGTTCAATATATATTGAAATGAAAGGAGCTAAAATTCTATAGGTTCTTTCTACTACAATGCATACAACACCGTTATGTATCATATAGGAAAATTCATTTCAAAAGCTGTGTAGTCCAATTCCCACAGACAGAACTAGGCAACTCAACTAGGTATAATTTCTTCTTCGACATATACATAGAGAGATAGCAGAAATAAATACGTCTCATACGTGTATTGTGTTGTAGAGAAGTCTCATTTCATCCTCGTCTCTTCGGTATCGGTGCGACCTTGATAATTTTATCACTTCTCTTTTCTTGTCACAAACATGATCATGACTTTTGACTCTCTTGCATTCAATAGGATATACTCGGATGCAAGGGAGAGTAATAAATTAAATAATGGAATCTTATTCCAGAATTTATTCTTATTGCTCTACAGACTGAACCTTTACTTCTCTTCACACCAGAGACGAGACTATGTATTTCACAAGTCCGTGTCAGAAAAAATAATTATCGCGAATAAAGTTTCATATAGATTTCGTATATCTGTTGTATTGGACTGTACAACGTGTCATACTATAAGAGTCATTGCAAGTGCAACCAGGCAAATTGAAGAATAATTTATCACCGATAGAAATAGGATGCCTTCTGACCTGAAAAGTCCCGTTCTTGCCTTGTACTCCTTTCATTTCATCATTTATATTCACAACGCCACAGCGAGCATACATAGCTGTCACACTCTTAACATCTAAACCAACCAGAAGACTAGAACTTTATATTTCACAATGTATATCTACTATAGCGTAATACTTAGGAAGGGAATGAATAGGCACTAGTGATGTTGGCACTTAGCTACGATTCACATAAAGAACAGATAGCTTGCAATTCCAATGGGAAGAAACGAGATACTAGATCTATGCAGCATTATTACCAACACTGACACTCAATTCAATTTCCATGTTCATGCAAGCTTGATGGAACCAATGATGCAAAAGCTAGTAATTCACTTACATGAGCGGTGATGTAATTATTAGTAGAGCTTCAAATTGAATTGCTGGAGAAAGCAAAATTTAGTATCTTTTTATTCCACGTGGTACATGATAGTGAACAGTTATCGACGCAATTTAGGGCTTCTCAGCAGTATAGATTGTATATTACAAGAGCACTTTAAGTTAAAGAAAAAGTAACCGGGAAGACCACCGTAAATTATTTTCAGAACCATTTTTAGTCCGTTGATAGTCTAGCTAATTAGTTGATATCGTTGTCACATGTAGCAGAGGGAATGTTTATGGAATAGTAATTTACTTGATTTGGGTCAAACTAACTACGTCTCTTTTCTTTTTCTCTCATCTCTTTCACAAGAAACGTTCCCATCTGAGCTGGACTTTTTGTAACTATCACTCCGGCCTAAAACAAGAATAATAATCAATTATTCAAACAAGAAAGCAAATTGTTATAAAATGGTAATACAATAATATACATTTGAACTGAAATTGTCCGTATATGTACACATAAGATAGTAAAAGACTTACATTTTCTAAAGCTTTGATTTTATCTTCAGCTCCACCCTTTCCACCAGAAATAATAGCACCTGCATGTCCCATACGTCTACCTGGAGGTGCTGTTAAGCCAGCAATGAATGACACAACTGGTTTCCTATTTGAACCCTGCAAGAATCAATCATTTATTATTGCAAATTCATAAGCAGCGTGATTTGTTCGTAGAATGCGAATGTTTTAAAAAATCACCGAATTATGCTTGGTCAAGTACTCGGCCGCTTCTTCTTCAGCACTCCCACCGATTTCTCCTATTAATATAATTCCCCTGGTCTCTGGATCGCTTAAAAACACCTCTAGACAGTCAATAAAGTTGGTCCCGTTAAATGGGTCACCACCAATTCCGACACAAAGAGTCTGACCTAAACCAACCTGTACAACAGCAACAGTAGTGTTAACGAATTACGGATTCAACTGGATTACCACGGAATAGTCGTTAAAAACTACATTTTATCAATTTTATGAAAACATTAAAATGAGCCTCTCACTTCGGTGGTTTGATGAACAGCTTCGTAAGTCAAAGTTCCAGATCGAGAAACTATTCCGATACAACCAGCTTGATGAATATGTCCTGGCATAATGCCTATCTTGCACTATGAAAAAGAGTAAAATATGATTCATTGAAATGCATAATCATAACTCATAAGTCATACGACATGAATAACTTTTACTGATGCAAACAACTTACTTTACCCGGAGCAATAATTCCAGGACAGTTCGGGCCAATCAAACGGGACTTATTTTGTTCCAACAACCTCTTTTTTACAGCAACCATGTCGTGTTGAGGAATACCTTCAGTGATGCAAACAATCAAAGGAATTTCAGCATCCAATGCCTCTAAAATTGCTTTTGCTGCCCCAGGTGGAGGGACATATATCACACTTGCCGTTGCACCAGTTTTTTGTTTGGCCTGAAATGAGTAAAAACGACATAATTATTATTATATTTATCTTCAGCGAATAATTGTTTTACATAAAATTATGCATTGACAATTTTACCTCTACGACACTGTTGAAAATTGGAAGCCCTAAATGTTCTTTACCACCCTTGCCTGGTGAAACTCCACCCACTAGTCGTGTTCCATATTCAATAGCCTGCTTACTATGTATTCCACAATTCAATTATTATTACTCTATACCATACCAACTTTTAAACATATTATACTCAATTTGTCAATTTATTTAAATGCTGTTATGTACCTATGAAACGTTCCTTGCTTGCCGGTAAATCCCTGGCAGATTACTTTTGTATCTTTAGTAAGTATTAAATTGGGTCTTGTTTTAGTATACAAGGATCTTGATGGAGCTGGTTGCAGAATTTTCTTTAGCAAAACTGTTACAAAACGTATATTTTTTTAAAAACTTTCCTATAATTTTAATGTGTGAATTTAATAATTGCTAATGAAATGATACTCGATTCGATACTAACCAAAGACACCAGGACGTTGATAAAGAGCCATTTTAGAATCAATCTGAAATTAAACAAATAATGGAATCATAAATTGCACATTTTCAAAAACAGATAACAAACGTATCTATTTAACTATTATAAGTAAAATTATTAAATTATTGCCATTGGACTAATGTCAATGATGAATTCTCATTAAAATGCGGACTAATTCACTAAACAATAATGCATGCTATTAAAAATTTTGATAGAAATATCATAAACCACAATATTATTTATTACATTAATAGAAACTATTCTTGTACAGTAATTTCATCTTTTAACAATTTGCATCAACATAACACCAATTGTGCTTCAAAGCAACAAACTTAAATAGATAACCTCTACATGAATTGGGAACTGAAAAAGTCACAAGATTTTGGAATAATGTCTCCAATTCTAAATTTAAATTCTTATCATTTAATGATAAATTGGCTATCCACAATGGCAACGAGTGTTTATCGACCAATTCTTCTGCCATTTCAGGCAATGTTGCTCCACGACTTAGAATCTCCAGGATTGTCTTTCTAGTCTTCGCTTGCTCA
The DNA here is from genome assembly GCA_019776165.1 of Pogonognathellus flavescens. NCBI lineage: Eukaryota > Metazoa > Arthropoda > Collembola > Entomobryomorpha > Tomoceridae > Pogonognathellus > Pogonognathellus flavescens. The sequence continues at coordinate 6,736 of JABASD010002461.1, forward strand.
AGCAAAAATGATGAACATAGAAATTTAACGGTTGGTAGCTTTTGAGCTATTTTCCAATCTTCTTTTGAACGCAGGCCATTTGATAAAATATCAGTAATCCATTCTCGACTTTCTCTACAAAATTACATAGAAATAATTAGAAGATAATGTGACATGATATGAATGACATTGACATGTTTTGTATTGCAAATGTTTGCATATAGATCATTAAGATTTTAGAAATTGTTAATCTATATGTCAGCAGAATTAAAAATGTCAACTCACTTGTTCCCATCACAAGCGTTGTAAAATGCGATAAACTCAGGAAAAATGGTCAGCTCAATTATTGGTTTGGCTAATAAAAAGTGGGTGAGTCTTGGATACATTGGATGAGAAGCTTGTCTTATAACTTCCCATGTATAAACCATCCATACTGAAAGTAAGTTGCTTAATTTGCATTCGCCAAGTTGGGTGAATCCTCTTTTCACACTTTGAAGGAAGTGTAACCAAATCTTGACGTCTTGAAGTCTGTAACCCTACAATACAAAACAAAATTATTGCAAAAATGACACTTAATTAACCTTAAGACAAGCTATGTTGATGTTGGACAAACAACTGTGCATATCATAGCAATCGAAATAGAAGAAAAACTTACTCTTGATGTTAGAAAGTTAAGAATGAGTCGACGGTAAGCCAAGAAGGAGATGGATCGTACAACGCTGTCATCAGAGCCGAAACCTCTGACAATAAAATAAATCCAGCCATTCGAAATGACCAAAGCTCCATTGCAAATGTTTTTCTCGTCTAAGACGTTGCATAACAAGGGCAATAAAAATCTCATGTCATAGTAATCTGACGATTGAACGTCATCCCAACCATCTTCCCCGTAGTGAATAGCAGTTTGGAAGGCTTTATGTTCGCTGATTAGTTCTAGCACAGAATTTGCACGTGTTGAATGAGCATAAATTGGATTTGCAGCTCCAGGAGGCGGTGTCTCCAAACTCTTCGGTCCAAAAAGAGGCATGGTTTCCATTGAAATTCCTAACTTTTTCGAAGAATACATCTTTATTATTTCGAAAATAATTTTATCAGCTGTTCCCAAAGTTGCGTCATACATCTGCAATAAGTAAGGAACTGAGTTTTCCAAAATCTTCTTGTCATCTTCTGTTCCCAAAGACTTTGATATTTTCGTGAAAGAATTCACAAGTGCCAACCACAATCTCAAGAGTTCCACTTTAATAAGAGAGTATGTTGGTTGTGGTGGTGGCTCTTCTTTTGGTACTTTCATTTTTCGTAAAGTATGACTTTCCAGAAAAATGTCAGTAGCTTTCGAATGGCTCACAATCATTTGAATGCCTACAACTGGGCTTTTAATCTCACCAACAGATGCACCGATTTCAAACAGAGACGCAAGCATTTTTACAAGACTTGCCCCAAAGTTGGTATTTTCTGCCTCCCGCATTCCATATTTCAGAAAGTTTTTGAAAAGATCTCCTTCGCAGGAGAAATCAGCTTTTACTTTTCGAAACAGTTTATCTCGCTTATCTTCCGCAGAGTACTTCAAACAAATAACATTGAACTTTTCTTGAATATTCTGACTATATGTGGCATCGATTTTGGAAATACTGCTAAACAATTTGCACACTTCTTTTGAATTTTCGGCAATAGCAGCAGCAAATTTTAAGCCCGATAAATTTTCAATCTTCTCGGCAAACTCCGTATTCACAGCAGGACTCTTAATTTTTTTAGTGTCCTTTGCTTCACCTACTTCAGTATCGGAATGTTCCTCTAATTCCTCTTCCTCAAGTTTTCTCTTCATCGTGTTTACAGTTTCTAAAAGAATTTACTAAAACTGAATTAAATTATAATTCGGAAAAGTCAACACAACAATTTCCACCACGTTGTTTAGATTTACATGCTCCAAACTTCGCGCAATTCAACTCATTCAATGTATTTGTGTTCCCTGCTGCACTTGGCTGAGCAAGGGAAGACCCAAAGAAAATGCACTTTCTCATTGTATGCACCGCTGGTGTAGTGGTATCATGCAAGATTCCCATTCTTGCGACCCGGGTTCGATTCCCGGGCGGTGCACTTATATTTTGCATTTTTCAAACTTAAATTAATCTATAGTTTAATCCATGCACAATTTTTGTGTATTATTTATAGAAAAATGAACTTGATTTGTTTCTTGTACATTAATATACCTAGGAACTTCCCTGTAGACTTTTTTTACACTTATTTTGCATTCTGTGACAGCAAAATATTGGCAGCATTAACTTTTCCATATTTCTTTCCAACGAGCTTTACTAACATTAACTTTAACTTTTCCACAACCTTTTCCAAACTGGCTAGCTGTTGTTCAATTTCGTTATTTACAGGTGGATGACTTTCAACATGATAAATTATTCCCTCATTGTCAGTCTCTTTATTTTTATCATTTTCTCTTGCTCTGAGTCTCATGTTTGCAGACAAATTAGATTTCGGCCTTATTACTGGAGGTTTATTCCATGGCTTTTGCTTGCTGTCTTCATTTTCGAATAAAACTGAATGAATGGTGAAAACATGTGGAGTTTCCTTGCATTTCACATAACAATTTTCGAAATTCTTTATAGAGTTTTGTTTGATTTGTTCAGGTAGAGATTTTATCAGTACTTCCAATCGCTCTTCCAATCGATCTAATCTACACAAAGCTTGCTGTAAAGGTGAGGAGTGCTTATTCTGCCCAACAAAAATATCTTCTTTAGATTCATTAATGCCGATAATCACATCATTTTTGGTTTCGTCAGGTAAATCAACAGAGTTATATTTTAGGGGTAGCCGAATTCCCTCCTGAATTATTTCATTTTTCTGACCTGCAATTCCCACAAACAGTTGTGTTCAGATGTCAGATAGTTTAGAAGAGTATACATGAGGGATTGGAATCATTGTGACGAATACGAACGAATGCACATTTTATATTTTCAGATATTTTTTACTTGTAAAAATAGACTCTTTATATTTTGTTCTGTTCCATAAGTTTGATTTTTCTTACCACTAATCTCAACATCTGATTTGGTTTTACTGTCATACAGAACGGATTTGATCAGTGAAGTGTCTATAGAAGCGTTAGTGTTTTTGATAAGTGAACTAGTTGTCTCAATATTTTTACAAGATCTCAAGAGGGCAAGCATTTCGTCCCGAATTTTCGCTATAGCTCCTTCACAACTTTCTGAGAGATTTTTTTCTAGCATTTTCATTTGCAATTGAAAGTCTTGGTTTTTCTTTATGTCTTCACCTTCGGTTTGAACACATTTGTCACAATTTCGTTGATATTTTGCTGTACACGGCAGTAACTGAATAGATTCATTATATCGATTCGGAGTGAGGGTTGCTCTATTATTTACCCCACTGGTATTTTTCGTTTGACCTACAGTCTCTTCTGATGCGTTGTTTTCCATAATTTTCACTTCTTCCGACGAAGGTTTAGTTACATTGACTTTTTTATCTCTTCTAACATGGTCCAGAGGAGGTGTTGAGAAGGATTGTGTTAGTTTTAACCATTTTTCTTCATCCATTTGAGTATTTGAATTTCACGAAACACTGATTATATTATTTTAACATAAAACAGATTTAAAGACAAAAACCAACAGTCATAAAGTAAACTTCTACATCACTATTTTGAAACTTACAGACAATTTGAAAAATTTTAATACGATTTGATTTTGATTGCTGTCGAAGTCTAGAGCCCTTCTTGTCATGGAAATGGTTCGGATGGCTACAATTCTTAAGGAAAAACACGTTCCTCGTTCAATGTATTGACATCCACACAAAAACTACATTTACTTACAGCACCGCAATGTGAATACGAAATAGTTTGTCTTTACCTTTAAAAATCGCCGAGGGATTAATTATAATTAACCGTTTAATTAATTACAACTCTATGTAAGTCTAAAAATTCTCCAAAACTTTCCAGCAACCTAACAATAAGTTATGGAAGTTCATTTATGATGACTTTAGTCACTTTGACTCTAAAGTGACTCACTTTAGAGTCGAGTCGAGAGAGGTTTCAAGGTTTGCCTAAGCAGTAGAAATAGGGATGATAAGAATCTTGACAAGATAATAATAAGTATTCTTACTTTAAACACTTAAAATTGTACTCATCCCATTTCAAACATGTAATCGGGGTCAGGGACAAACCCCGACAAATGACCCCGCAAACACTACAAATACTCATTTACAAATGCAAAAGCGAATCATAAACTTTAAATGTTGCAATTAAATATAAAACATACCTATGACTAAGATGGAATGCTCGATTTAACAGTCAAAATTGTATTTTCTAGGAGTACAAGTATTATGTCGATTCCTGTCCAAGATGATGAAAAATAAGTAGCGATGTAAGTTGAAACTTCTCGGAAGTCAGGGATAATTAATGATGTGTGAGAACTGAGAATTGGTTTACTAATAATACTGCTTCCATAACAGTGTCTGTTTCTCTTGGTTCGATCAAAATATTCTTCTCTGTTACGAGCCACAGTTCGAGTACGCCTCTTGTGTCTTGCAGTTACTTTTGGTTTCTAAAAACAATTAATAACAATAATTACAATTATTTAGATATATGTCTCATTCATCTTTGTTCAACAGTTCGGTATGAATACGAATTATGACGACCTTTAGTTACGATTTCAACTTCATTTCAGAATGAGGGCATAAAATAAACAATATAAATATTACATATTATGTGACATCACCAAATTACCAACTCTACTCTGAAAATGTTAAAGACAAATGACGACACAGCACAAACTTACATAATTTACAAATGTATAACTGAAGGAATAAGAACCATTGAACTACTTTTTTGATGATAGAACGATTGACGATAGGTATTTATCAGGTATAAAATAATAACCTGATAACAATAACTTACTTTAATTATTTATTATATACTTACAGTTCAACTTCTATGGAATGTTTCAAATCAAAGATTGCAATTAAAAGATGATTAGGAAAGATGAGAACTTCAATCAGAATTCTGAAATAGAACAGAAACACAGAACTTTGGAAATCTGGAAATTACGGAAACCAAAGTCTAAACCGGAATTTTTGAATTACATTCTGTTTCCCACCAAAAATCAGTATTATAAGTCCGCCAATTTTAAATCTCTCATGCTTTAACTCTCGATCATGCTTTTACAATTTAACACAAACCAATATTTATTATGCATGTTAATTATTTAAATTACAATTAAATTAACATAAATATAATTAAGAGTTCTTTAACAGAAAGATTTTGTGCAAGATTTACAATTGTTTTTTGCATGTGTTGTTGTTCAATCTTATAAATTAGTTTTAGTATAGTACTTAAGCACTTTCTCTCAAACTCTGAAACAGTGAAGAGTGAAGACAAAAAAGCGTCGTCGTTTACATTTTGTTGGTAGTGACAAGACAAGTCTCAGTCAATCGACTACTGTAAAGGCTGACAGCTCAGGTCATGGCATATTTGTCCCCACCTTTTATTTTATGTCCACTTTCGGACAGAAAAGAGTTAGTGGGTATAAAAGAAGACCAAGCACCCAATAAAGTGATCTTAACGATAGGCAAGAATATTGCCATACGCTATCATGTAAGGTTTTGGCTTGGTTAATAAATCGTTTTTATCTCCTATGTTGTATGTAATAAATAGTCTAAGTCTGGTCTGAATAAGATGTTAAAATCCGAATTTATTGTTTTAGGTGCTGGAACAAAAACAGGAAATCAGTTGGACATCAAGTAGGCATTGGATTACTTCTCCTGTCATTTATTGTTCAGAATTCGATAAATATGGAGCTGTCATCGATCATAATGTTGTCGCTCTGTGGGACGAGGAGGATACTACTCTGAGTCATTTAAAGAAATTTAAGGTGCCTTACTTATAGTTAATTTAACATGTTCTTGTTTTAATTTTAGCTATCTGAGTCTAGATGTTTGAATTGCATTTTTAAACTGAGCGTATAAGAATCATTTTTGTCAATTTAGTTTCCAGATAATATTGCTGAGTTGATGTCTACGCAAAATATGGGTACACTCGTGATTTTATGCAATGGAAACGTCATACCTCTGTCTAAAGCCGGAGAGAAAGAGAAGTTGAAAAAACATGAAGCTATTTTAGACTCCAATTCAGAGATAATCTTAAATGTTGAAGTTGAGGAGAAAACAGACAGTGTTTTCATTTTGTCTGGAACGTTTGAACCATCTAAAAAGGTACAAACCCCAAAAATAATCTTCATGTTTCGAATTATTTTAATCACTGCATTGGTGTACACTGTACTGTGTTTAATAAATATTAATGTACTAATAAAGGCAACACAAGCGTGTATAGTCAAGAGGAAGCAGATAAAAGTGACGTATTATCCATTGTCCTTGTTGACAAATAAAGACAAAGCTAAGGATACTTCAGAAACTGTTAGTACAACAGAAATAGTAACGGACAACGTGGAAATCATAGGACACTGTGTGGTAGTGAATGAAAATGGAAGCTTTCTTCTATATTTATGTAAGATGCAGCTGAAATCTTTAATTTACTTTTACGATTAATATAAGTATTTGTGTACCTAATATGATCATTGAATTCATAACATTATAACTATATTCTTAGGTGACGATGGATTTTTATACAAAAAGATGTTGTCTAAACCAAGTAATGGTGATGGTGCTACACAAGAAAAATCTGAAGCAGGTGTAAAAATAGCAAGTGTGTCCAAGTTCGTCAGCTCGGCCAACCCAGTCGTTATGAAAGTAATGGAAGACAGTTCCAGTCTCATCATTTATGGGAGTGATCCTTCTGAAGAAGGAGCCGTTGTGTTCATTTATGACATAAATTATGACTTATTTCTGTCCAAGCAATCATTGAAATTATATGCTACACCTCCAATCATGGAAACAATCGGACAAAGTATTTTTGTTCCAGTTAGTTTGCACATACTAGTAATGAATTTTCGTGTTAGAAAATCTTTACTCTCTTCAGTTGTGGGCCAACATCAATTGCGTCCTGACGAAGAAGCGTTTGTAGACAGAAGTCCATTTGAAGTTAGGGGGTGGGAAATGGAAGTGGATCACAAAGAACCTGGAAAAGCTAAAAAGCAAAAGATAGCCTTGGAGAAAAAGAGAGAAATTCAAATCATAAAAGACGAACATCCTACTTTTTACGAAACCGTTTTAATGGTAAAATCTTTGGAAAGCGATGGGCAGCCTGAATCAATGTACGTAGTGTTTTTTTAACAGTCTGTTTTATCTTGTATTACATAATTGAGTGGGTCGAAAAATTGAGATTGTATCACTGATAAAAATGTTTATTTGGGTTTTCCTAGAATATGCAAGCAAACCATACTTCCTGCTGTGGAAAAGAAGAATTTGGATGCAATCGATTGGCTGTTAAACTATTTCGATGATATTCCCGAAGTACATTTGGTTCAAATTATTTCAGTGTACCTTGAGCTGCTCAAATGCAATTCGCCTGCAACAGTGAACCATTCTAAATCAAACGGTCCTGTCACTAATGGAGAAGTAATAAAGGATACACCGATTGAACTTGTCTTTGACGAAAGTTGTCAATTAAACAAACTTCTTCTCCGACAATTCGACTCTTTCCAACTGACAAAGTGTTTGAAGACTATGGATTTCCAACTATCCAAACGACTTCTTATATATATAATACAACTGCTGGAAACATCATGGGATTTAGTATCTGATGACAAACTTCAGGAAAGCCATTGGATTAAATGGACATCCGCTATTTTGGATGCTCATTATACTAAATTCATATTAAACGATGAATTAGATATTGTAAATAGATTATTAGGCCTTATCAATGAAAAATCGTTAATAATGGATTCGATTCAAGAGCTAGAACCTTTATTAATTATGACTGTTAAGAAAACCCAATTTGAATCTGGCCCATCGGCAAATTCAAGGTTCAGAACTGAAATTGTAGAATTTATTTAAACTTTATTAATTAGTAATTGTTTTTTAAATAAAATATTTTTATCCATGTAATAGACGACACATTTTTGTTATGTTTGATTGAATACTATCTTGACTTTCATTTTTCATACTAAACCACTGCATTTGATACCACATCTACGATATTAAACCATGAGCTAATGTTGAAAGTACTCTTAAGAATGCATCACCAATATTATAAAACCATGGCTTAAATGGCTTTATTAACAACGAAGTGGTTTCATATGATTTCACTCTGTCCGTGTGTCCTAAAATGAATGCCTGTGACCAATTCAAATGTCCATTTTTATACGAAATTAAGTATAATTAATTGTAATTGTTAATTTTTAAAAACATGTTTAGGCTTATTTTGAAAACTTATATACATAAGTTAAAATAAAATAAGCCTAAGCATTTTTTTAAATATTACAAAACTTCGTTATTGATTTGATTACACCCGGTGTTGACCGGTTTATTTCACTTTAATTGTCATCGATGTATTGTTTATTTATGTCTAGAGAAGCATTTAATTACTTCTCGTCTCGTAAAAACATTTATTAACCCAAATACACGGGTCATTTCACTCAAAATCATCCGTATGGAAATAACCCTTGAACCATTACCTATAACAAAATGTTTTATGTACAATTGCCAATCTTAGTGCACAAAATGAATGAGCACGTTTGCATGTGCGATGAATACAGCCAATTATATCCTTTCAACCATCCTATAAAGTCATCATAATTCTTGCTACAGGGCAGGGGAAGCGGCAGAAATTGTGCAGAGGCATAGAGCCTTGAGATTTCAGTAAAGAATAAATACCTATAGTATGTATTGAGTAATTAATTATTTTTCTCTGTTAAATGAGTCTCAACTCTCGAGCGACAACAACGTAACATGAATACATTAATGACGTGCACCACATCTGTTAGCTGTGTCCGTGTCAAAAAGTCAACCTTTGCATTAATTTAAGTTAACATTCATGAAGTGTTTGAACAAGTGAAGTTATCATTTTTGTTCTCAATTAATGGCTGAGCTAACTTTTGAAATGATTGATTCGCGATGAAAGTTGAAAGGAAAGAAAACTTTATCAATCAATGTTATTTTCAGATTTAGTGCTGTGCGCATTCATATCTATATGTTCCGAAAATATTATTACGGTACGGAAACCGTAAACCCGAACCCGAGTGAGCTGTTCTGTCGTTTAACTATAGTTTCTCAAGTAGTAATTTATTACTAATATACTCCGCATCAAACGAAAGTTACTTGTAATGTCCCACTACTATAATATATCTTTGCGACAAAAGACCTTTCTAGCGCATGCAAGGGCTCATCATGACATGACTAAATATGTTTCACAAAAAATACCAATACCTAGTAAATACACACAGGCAAAGAATTTCTCTACAATATTATGTATCTCTACTACAGGATGTTATGTAAATGTGTAAGAATGGTTTGCAATATTATTATATCTAGACTTACTACATAAACATGAAGTTGTGCCTACACGGGTAAAGTAAAAGGCACATCACATACTAATATGAAGTTTCACACATCCATGTTGTCCTACACACGAACGAACAGAAACTAAACAAAAAGGGTGGTTGGCAATATGACCGTGATATTTATAAGAGAAGATTCAAATAGCAGAAAATGTTATACTCAATAGGCAGGGCAGGTACTTGTGTTAAGCATACTCTTCTAAAGGCACATATTCACATAAGCATAACACGATTTATATGAATGAACTAACCAAGAAGCAAGGTTTTGCATTATGCCATGAATTACATGAATGATTTTGTCACACAGAAAACCTTGAGTATTTATAATTGTACGTATGAAAGGTAAATTGTAAGCGTAGGTAATTAAAATAACACATCATCATTGGGATTTGAACTATTTACTGCATACTTGTCACAGTAAAGATTTTTATTCTCGCCTAGCCTCCTACTCAACTTACAACACAACACACGTTGTCACACGTACTTAATGATATGAATTTGAATGCATTTTTCTAATAATAAATACTACGAATTTTTAATACAGGTTAAGGTATTTAGTATATCTACTTTTAACATTATTTATTTACAGTTTTTTATGCGAAACATTAAAGTAATAAAATATTTTCAACATAGTAAATATGGATGTAGCCACAAACTTTTCATAAATCATAAGAACAGCGAACATAGCAATATTTTGTGTCTAAAAAGGAAATAGTTTCCTATGAAGTACCTATATTAAATTAAGTAGATAAACGTACTAAAGTATACTCTTCATGAGTCTCAAGGAACATATTAACTGCTCTAGCAGTTAATATGTTCCTTGCATGAGTCTCATAAAGTAAACATTCTTTCTCTTCGAAGTAATTGCGGGTTGAATCGGTCGGTAATTTTTCGTCAAGCGTTGACCATTATGGTCCCGCAAAGCTCTAAAAGCCGCAAGTTGCCTTCCAGACACTGGAACAGGTTCTTGAAAAACTGTCCAAACGACTTTTTCGGTGCAAGGAGGTGTTGTTAATGATCCTTCGTAGCGAAACATTCTCATTCTCTTTGGTAAAAGATTTGTAACATTAATTCGAAACTTCGATGGAACCATAACAGGCGAATTTGTTGCCTTCCTCACTCTACGCAAATTAGCAATAATTGGTTGCAAGTAAGGATTGTCGTACAAGGACAAGTAAAATAAAACTCCGAGAACTGCCACACTTTTTTTATCCTTTACTTGAACATGTACCATATGTAATTCAAGTGGAAAACTGTATCCAGCAACTCGATGTTCTGAGCCAAGTCTATTGTTGGGACCCCAATGGAAATGCATTTGAGACAAATAGTACGGCGCATTCTTAAGACCATCACCTCTCATGTAGCATTTTGATGTTTCGTCCTTCTGCAGAAGAACTTTTACTGTATGTCCGTCGTTCACAAGCAAAAACTTCTTTTCGATATTGTAGTTCGTATTAAATATGAGTTTGTTGCCTTCTGTGTAGAATTTGGATCTGAGAGGACTAATGTTAATTGGTGACTGAGATTTCCCTGTACCACACAATCCAGGCCAAGTTTTGGGACCACATCCTGCCTTCGAGTAGCACCAATCTCCAGCTCCTGCCGAGAGATCAAGAGTTGACGTCGAAAACAGAAGTATAAATAAAACAATCGGAAATCGGTAAGACAGTGAAACTTTTCTGTTGGGAATAACAATCTGATAAACACACATCTCCGTTTGAGGAGCACCATGCAAAGTTGTGTAAATAATGCTTCGACAAACCATGCGGGTGAGACATAGCTGAGAGCGTGTTGTTTTTCACACACAGCGATCTGGTAAATAATGAATTTAATTCAGATGTTCATTTAGTAGTATAAATATTAATTCATGTTTTTCCTCTTATGCCTACTCCATTCTTAAATAGCTACAATACATAACACACGATCTGTTGTGTATCAATGAAATGTCCATTCATCTTTTACACGTACACCTATAGTACAGGTATATCTATACAAATGTTTTCATGAAAGTCTCAAAGCTGCCTATTATCTATCATTCATATAATAATTTCAATTAAACAACTATACTTTAAACACGCAAATCCACGCCTTACCATGATATTAGGAAGTGAGTGACGCCCCAAATGTGACATACGTCAAATTTAGTGATACAACTCAAATAGAATGACATTGAATTTCCTTTTCAATATTGCTGTTACGTGCACACGCGTTTTTATTGAAAATTGATTTACTTTTGATCATCATTGTTACATCAATCGTGTAGTTTGTGTGCATACTATGCATCCATAACAAATGTTATTTTAGTTGACATATGTCATTTTTCTTCGAAATAATTCTATAGTTTCATCACCCTCAAATGAAAAGAACCGGACAGACGACAAAACAGTAACATTCTAACAAAACACGATTATTTAATGTAAAGTATCAAAGGAAGTCTTTTAACTGGGCTACTTGATTCGTCCTTATAACTTCACTTCAATCACAAATAAAAACAGCCAAACATTAAAACTTTATTTTCACACAAAGAACGCGCAAAGTGTAAAGAACAGTAATTGCTTTATCTCATTGTTCTATCTCACAATCACAAACTGACGAAATTATGTGTAAACTATTGTGTATTACCAATGAATTTGTGTTTTATCATGTGTATGATTTTACAAGATAATATCTTGTTCTGATTAGGAAGTGTGATAATGCTCATTCGACTGAAAGTTAATTGTGTATATTAATTTAAATATCACCTTGAAAGTGTGTTAGGTTTTTTCACATTTTGTGATTCTGCAGTTGAGATCCAATACAAATGCAATTAAATGAGCTGTACAACAATAAATTGTCATTGTTGCCATTGAAAGTGACTTTACATGGCATTACAATCGCTTTACATTGTGTTTATGTCATTACATTGACTCAAGCACTCAGAGACAGCTAGGCTCACTTAAAGAATGTAAAGAGTACTCCAAAAGTGAAATGCCAGAATTGATTTTATATTCATATAGCTAAGCTTTTCAGCAATGAAATTACTACCAAAGCTGCAGTCAAATCGACAATCCAGTTGAATAACAAATGAGAAACCAAACATTTTTCCGTTTGGTTGGTATTTTGAAAACAGACGATGTATTGAGACTATACTACTGCCTAAAACATGTAATAGGGCACCCTGCTACCTTCACCATCGTAGATTTCGAGTAGATTGAAAAAGCAAGAATGTCAGTAAATGTTTGAGCGATTGAGACAACTGTCTTCGAGCAGATAGCAAAAGCAGTTGAAAAAGGAACAGGGACTCTGGAAAACAATACCGAAACTGAAATTAGTGATTTGCCCATTGTCAATTGTTTTCCTTTGAGTTGGTAAACTACACTCTATTCACCTCTGTCTCAGTACTAAAGTGTCTTAATGGTCAATACACAATCGTGCCAGCCGTTTTTCCGGGCAAAGAGCTTTTCCAGAGAAATAACACATAAAACTTTGAGGGAACATGAGACATACCTTAAATCCATGTCTCATAATACGACTCAAAATGTCATAATACGCTTATAATACACATATTTCTCATTTAATCGGCTACATAGAAAATAACTGCGTTTGCTGCTACAACTATTGTTTTTGTCAACTGTATGTAGCATACAAAAAATAATAGCCAAAGGGAAAAGTAAACACTTGTACTTTTATGAATGGGTCCATTCACTGATTTTTAAAGCACCCGTTCATACCTATAATATCTAATGTGCCTATGTGTCTTTAGTGCATAGGAAAATAAAAAATTCTCAGCATGAGGAGATTAAAATTACATAAAATAATGTTCTCTTCTCATACGCAAATCTACCATGGCCTTCCTCAACTTGTAAATTAAGATAGGTATACAGTATATTATAGTAGGTACAGATCTATACTGTAGATTTTGCAGATTCTTATCGAGGTCTATTACTTGTAGTATACGCTTTTAGTAAGATTTCCTCTAAGTCGTCTAAGTACTAGATTCTTTCATTTTACTAAAACAGTCTACGTCTGTCCCTCCCTTGCATGCAGTCTGGGTCGTAATTAAGTAAAAGTGACACTGTTGCAGAGACATAACATAGATATATTGCTTAGAAGACACGACAGGACAAAGTTGACTTTTCAACAGACAACACAGAAGCTTGCATAGATTCATCGCTAAAGCTCTCTAAGTTGAAAGATTGACATTCAAAGTGATGTGAGAGAATGAGTGAGTCACAAGAAAGCCCGAAATTGGAGCCAGAGCTGCCCAAAAACAAAGCTTTCACAGCGGGGGGATTGGGACTGACTCTCAGTGGTAGCATCATGCAGTTGAGAGCTTAATATTTTGCTATGTATTTGTAACATATCTATATAGAGGTATCCAAAACTATATTTTTTCTTATAACACACTACCCTTGTACATGTGAAAATGTGAATACAAAATAAATCGTAGGATAGGGCAGGAGCAGGACAGGACAGAGCCAGTCTCACAACAACCCAACACTCAACATGACACACACAACTAGAAATTACAGGATATTGTGCATTCACATGCACACAAGTACAATACAAAGTAGAAATGCACAGTCCGTCGCAACTGGAAAGAAATGAGCAACTGACTGGGAGCTGAAGTGAGTCTCACTTTAGCTAATGAATGTCGCATTTGATGATGCATGTTAAAACTAAAGGAAAAGAAAGAGGCAAAGTAAGTACGGCAAAGAAAAGGGTCTTCCATCCAAGTCTTCCTTCTTCTTCAATCCACATCCACTCGCCACCATTCATCAAAGTTGTTCTCTGTTTTCTCTATCTGCACACTCTCTGCCTCTCTTTTACTACATCCTATATATATGGCTCCACACGTCATATCACACAAACATCACGGACCTTCTTAACTGCAGCTAAATACTATAAAAGATATCTGCATTCATCTTTACAGTTTTCTTCGGATGCAGCGATAATGCATCTACAAGTCTATATAACCGCTGCATGTAAAGTTATCCATGAAAAGCTCTCTGTCTCATCATCTCAATCTAATGTACATTTACTAATAGGTGGTACATGTGTCATGTGTAGAAGATACTTAAATTCTGACTACTAAACATTACTATCATTATATACCCGAACTCGACTTCTCCGAACGAACTACTACTAAACGAAAGAAAGGAACGGCGGAACGAACACCCGGGCAGCCGCAAATAGCTACTCATTCAGATTTTTTCCTCCCATATTCTTGGTAACTCCTGTCGGTCCGTTCTCTGTAGTAGTGGAGTAGTGTACTAGTACTGTAGTAGTGTCGTGGGATTAGAAGACTAACTAAGACAGTATAATAACACACAACTAATATTATTACGTGGATCCTACGCACCCAACAAAACGTAACTAGGTAATAATGTTTGTAGTTCATATTATACTCTGCTGGGTGTAGAGTAGCAGTTAACTTAAGTGAAATAAACTCCGCGACCGGATCATGCAGTAGGGATATATGTTCTTATTCAGTTAGTTAAACTAGAATCTCCCGTCCCGACCGACATAAACACAACGAAACAGTTGACTATTCTATGACGGACTGACTGAGATTTTTGTTCAGTTGCCGAAGAGCTGTAGTCGGAGTCACGCCGCCGGGACATCACATAACGATAAATAAATACTTAGGTACTCTGTTTTATTGTGAATTCGGATATTCTCATAACTTACTTTTCTGTGTTGGGAAATCCGTTGACTTCTGTTAGTGCCAAGAATACAGATACGTTTATATACAAATAGAGAATATAGTAGGAGAACTACATTTGATTCACTTCCGGTTTACACTGAAAGTTCACTCTGGACTACTGTAATAAAAAATTAAACATTTTTAATTTTTACAAATACTCGTCACATCTCAACTGTGTTCACGAATATAATTCATTTACAAACGACAGAACGAATTTCACTCAAACAAGAAATCACTACGATATAGTATTTATGTATCAGATCATCCGGTTGTGTCTTTTCAAAGAAAAACCGTAAGCAGAGAGAGTGCAGTATTGACAGACAGTAGCAGGTGTGTAAAAACTCAAAAGTTGGGTGAAAAAATTACTGAAACTCACAAGCTTGACCAGACTTGTCGCATAAATCAAAATAAAGTGCCAGCTGCCGATTTTTTCGTGAGTATTGTCATCAACATTCTCTTCAACTCGTCTGAAATTTGTTTTCCCCTTCTCATGAAATTAAATCACATTGATCATGGTACTACTATTCCATGAAAATCAAAGATAGATATTCGGTTCTCATCCATTCTCAGTAAGTACTAGTATTAGTAACATGAGTAAGGAAATATTCATGAGTTGCATGTAAACCAAGATTTCATGGAAACAAGACAGCATTCGATGGTGACCGTTCATTTCTCACCTAAGTCTATCTCTTACCTCGCTCTTCACTTACATGCGTCTATAACTTCAAACCCGTTTCTTTACATGCATACCATTTCAAGCTCCGCGTTTGCGGAATGTCAGAGTTTATTTGACGCTAATACTGCATAGCACACTAATCCTGTGTTTACATGTGTTTCAACAGCATTATTTATATTTTTAGACAAGTTTGTATCATTCCCCCATATAAAATATATCCAAAGTTAATACTAAGATTTGATGGAGGTTAAAAATTGGAAATTAATATTTATTAGCTGTTTAATGTTAGACAATCACTACATTGTAATATATACATTGCAGTATGTATACTTACTCACACTATACTACATACGCATACTTGCGTCTATACGATTTGATGCATAAATAAGAATTGTAATCATTCAGAATACAGCCTTTACGCAAATAGAGAACGGGATATCAATTTAATTGAATTAAGTAAAGGAATGCATGCAAGTAAAGAGCACAATAAACAAGAAATAGACACACATGTGAGGATCAGAAAAGTTTACTGATTCTATTGTATTTTCCTTTATTTCACAGATACTCTCACAGACTCACAGTCCATATTTGCACTGTTCACATATATATTGTATGAATATTCATACCTAGAAATTACAATTGAAACAATTCGGTGATAAAAGCGTTCATGGCTAATCACATAATGGATGACTATGCGGTGGACTCTTCTGCATCCGCAGCATACGCCAATTTACTAAGTTTGAATAATAACAATAATAACACGATCACGACTGACAATGGGAAATCTCTTTTGGATATGGGCCCTCTCCACAATCACAATCACAACCACAGTCAAAACAATCACCTTAACGGAGATATGAATGGAGTCATCATCAAAACAGAAATTTCCAAATCCCCCAATCATTATTACAACTATTACAGCGAAGCGCATTACGCGAGTTACCACGAGCAAGATGATTTATCAGATCAGTCTGCCTTGTCCACGCTTTCTCCAGTAGCCTGTAATAACAATAACAGTATTGACAGTAATAATAGCAATAACAGTGTGAGTGCTCCGAGTACTACGAGTGCTAATGGTGTAAAAGGAAACAGTACAACGAAGAAGGGTAGGAAACGAAAATCCCCAGGTGAAGGAAGTGGGAAAAGTGAGGGGAAAGGAACGAAAATCAGACGAAAAAATATCCAGAGCTTCGAAGATCTTCAGAACCAGGTAGTTCTTACAAAACTAGTAAATTCGTATTTAGTTCTATATCAAATGCTGCTGGTAAATAATTTTTTTACTTCTACATAGTAAGCATTGTTGTAGCTTTTAAGTTTATCAATGAACCTACCATAGTATGTAAATTATAAAAAATTATTATTGTTTGACATAAACCGGCGGGACAGCGGGTCATGGCAAATGTACGGGAAAGACAGCGAACACAGTCGTTGAATGAAGCTTTTTCTTCCCTGAGGAAGATCATCCCAACATTGCCTTCGGACAAATTATCGAAAATCCAGACTCTTAAACTCGCCAGCAGATATATCGACTTTCTTTACCAGGTTTGTTTAGTTTTCTGTATCAAATGAGTTTACCTACATTCGTATAGAGATTTTTCGATAGCATTCATTTTGTTATCTCACGTTTTTCTAACATCGACTTTAAAGTACTGTCGTCTCAAATAAAGGCAAAGTAAGTAGTTATACATTCAGTAAGCAGTATATTTATACCGAGTACGTGAGTACATATGTTATACAACTGATATTACAAATTGAAAGATATTTACACACGCGAAAAGCAACATTCGGTTCAATACTGTTTATTGAAGAACATCTGGATAACATTTTCTCAAGTATCTCGACTAAAGATTGCTTCATTCATGGTACAAAGCACAACTGTTGAATGAGTACTTGTTTATATCCATTCATTCAACAGGTTGGTATCGGGAGGTGGAAATTGTATGAAATACCGAAGTAATACAGATATTTACACTTCTTTCCTCCCAAAATCATTGTCTACATATACAGACATATATTAGTTAGTTATATACCTATACACATTTCAAGGCTTAAATAGATCCTCATGTTAAATTATGTACAGCAATATGAGAAAATTAGGTTGCAATCATGATTTATGTACTAGGATGAAAATTGCGCTTTTTATGCTGTTCCTACCAGAATCTCTTAATCTTAATGTAATTTAATTGCATTATAAGTATACTCCAACATACAGCAGTAGTAATATTTGGAAAGTTTGTCAAATAATTTTTATTCTTTTGTTTTAGAGTTGAATTGGTATTTGATAATTTTAGCATGTTAACTTAAAGTTCCATTTCATAAGACAAAATAGTTTCATTTTTCAACCATCATAATGCGATTTGTTAATTGTATGACTTAGTACATGATCACCTTTCTTATATCCTTACATGTTACAATTTAACAAGTAAAAGTGTAGGTATGAAGATAATAATTACATTCATATGAATTACAGTTAGCTCTGTATGCATGACGAACTTAATACAAAAGTAAATTTTGTGAAGCAACGGGTCAATCCTTAGTTCGATATAGATTACTTATGTTAGTTACTTGATATCTTTGCATTTCGTTCATCAAATCCCATAAAGTACTATAGACAGAACTTGAAATAAGACTAGGAATCATACTGAAGTAAGTATTTAATTTCGTAGCTGTAGTTAAGAAAGTAATTATGGTAGTTCTTCCATTCCAATTTCAACTGGTCCAATTCAGCTCTGATTTATATCGTTGAGAGAAAACACTTCGAGGGAGGTAGCTGAAGAGTTATTGCCATAGCTGTGAGAAAATTACATAACTTCTTATAAGAAAAGACACAGTTACTTAAGTCCTGACGACTGAGGTAGGTAAATGTGAATTGGAAGCATACTGTACGTATACCTACACGCAAGTTTCACATAAATTCAATGCAATGGCATTTTCGTCACCAGCAAAACTCCTTCTCTATCGCGAGCTGAAAGAAAAACAATTTTGAAATTATCTTTCAAATTTATGGATTAATTAAAATTCTTATCTTTAATGAATCTTACGAATATTCGAATGCTTATAGTGAGTGAGGCTAATATAGTAAGTAGCTTTAGGAATATTACAGAGTAAGTTAAGCCGATGAAGTTAAATGAATGTACATTGCATAGATAATTGCATTACTTACAGGTTCTGCAGTGTGACGAGCAATCGCCTGAAAATAAATTGAATAACTGCTCGTTCATGGCTCATGAAAGATTTAGTTACGCTTTCAGCGTCTGGCGGATGGAAGGGGCTTGGAAAATTTGAAACTTGACTTGATTCAACCTTTCTTCTTCTTTGCGAACTTCATTTGACAAAATTGTTTCAACAATACAACATTACCTAGCTGAAATCGAGGATTATAATTTGGCCAATGCCCAAAATGCTGACAGACCACGACACGGACGTATGGCGACAGGAAATAATATCCTTTTGATTATGTATCCTGCCTACAGACAATGTAAACCAACTCTCTGCATAATGGACTATTAAAATTCATAAATATATTCTACTCAGTCGACCAAAGTGCCTGTTTTATATATTGTTTCGGAAATATTCGAAACAAAACGTGATGAAAATAAACTCAACCTTATCCCTCTCACCCATTTTTACCTAAACAAACAAATAATATTATAACAAATTTATGATCTTGCACATGAATGGATAAGCACACAAATATTATATTTAATCATATGTACTCATAGTATTGTAGCACACAAAGTAAAACAACATAGCTAATTAATATTTAAGCACAAAAGTTCATAGAAATAAGATTAAATGTATTTGTACGAATATTTCTATGTATATAAAATATATATAAATTACATTCAATATGATAATACTTATGCTTTACGATGATGTACTTACTTTGTTGTGTGGGAATGTAAGTTAGTGTGTATTGATCGAATAATGTAACATTACATACTAGAAAGCGACAGATGCTATATATACTTAAGGAAGTTACCAAGTTTAATTTAATGTAATAAATGTGTTTTTTGTGTATAAGTATACCCAGTAAACACCAACCTATCATATGATGCTCCGAACGATGATATTTCTGATATCAGA
>JABASD010002462.1:0-26608 GCA_019776165.1 Pogonognathellus flavescens
GTGTTTTTCCATATTTCCTGGACGGGACATGCTTAAGTTCCTGGAAATGCCAACCCTGATTCAAATAATACATATACCTATAATATAAAATAAGTATACAACTTATATTATGTAATATTGTATGTGCATGTATATATACATCTACAGATATATGAGATGTGGTACATTATATACCTTAGAAAGCAGAAATGGCATATTCGTGAATTCTGCAAGAATCTACTTTTGGAAGCGAACAATGCTTTGTAATGGTACGGAACAAGCTTTCAGGAGGAAGATGCAGGAACATAAAAGCTCCAGACAGTTCACAGGCAGTTTTGTTTGGATTCGAATAGCTTGGCAGTGCTTTCAATATTTTCTATATTCTCCCCTCTTCTCCCATTCAATGCTCAATATTGCCCATCTCAATCTGAAACGATTTGATTCGCATCACATTGCACCGCAGATCAGAGCATTCAATTCACAGAGAGACGCCACCACCATCCACGGAAGAATACCCTGAACAACAGTTCCAAATTTCTGCTTTCCCATTTGATGTTAATAATTCCCATTTGTGACTCCCTGCTCCTAATGGAATGCAATAATCTCCTATCCTATAAGACGTAATATTATTGCGTACACGCACTAATATGGAGCATCATTTCATCCGACCCTCCGCCAAAGTTACATAATGCATTGCATTTTGCCACGTAGTAGACTCAATATTGAGTACAGAAAGTGTAGAGAAGAAATCGAATTTACTTTCACGTAGAAATTGTTTCCATTTGAGGCTACAACTACTATTACTTACAATGCCACTTCGAGTTCTTCGCTTTCTCAATAAACGTCGGATGCTCTCAAGTCAACTCGTTATGAGTTTATAACAACTCAATTACAAGTGACTATAATGCAGCCAGACATAAAATGGGAGTTATTGACAATCGTTAACGTTAAATTTAATTTACCTCTAGCCTAAACAAGTAATGCCTTGATAAACGCACACATACACCCCACACCCTTCGACATAACCGTGGTACATGACTAATAAAAGGAGTTGCAAACAAAATCCTTAATGGATAACAATTTTCATTTCCATATTCAAAAGTAAGTGAATTCAGTTGTAGAACTACTTCCTCAAGAGTATGAATTTATAATGGACAAATTGTTACTATGCTGCATTTATAAAACAACGAAGTTAACATTTAAAAATTGAATGTGTTATGTAATAGTAAACCACAACACAACCTTCTATTTTCAATAGCTTTTAAAAGCTTATTGAAAAATTCCATTAAGAATATTAGAAATCGAATCCGCCCTATATATACAATAAGTATGTAGCATACGAAACTATAGAGCCAATGCCAATAATGTACTCGTAATTTTAGAGTTTTGTGCTGATACTGTTTGGTGACGAAACAGTTCTAGTGTATCAAGAGAGAATGTATCCTACGACGAACGTTAACATCCGTGGTATTATTTGTAATTGCTTTTAACAGAATGTTTTTGCACTCTTTACTTTTCGCAAATAATTCGTTGGCTGTAGTGGAAACATCTAATTTTTTTAAATCCTTGATGGCTTAGCTATTGTACTACCCATTTGTTGTCCTGCATGTTATGGAGTATGGAATTGGTACATTAGTTTGTGTACACGACACATAAAAATACAGAAAATGCTCTTAGGAGCACCATAGAAATAATTGAAATGGCCCAAAAAGTAACTGGAGACCTTTACATGCGCTCAGTAGGGTAATTTAGCTCCGTTAAAGATCATGCCATCTTCTCCAGGAGACTCAGAGACTGTGTAGTGAGAAACATATTAAATTAAATCCAAGTCTCTCTCGGATGTCTTTGTTCCCATCCATGTTTTCTATGTTGTTAAAGTTTGCAGACTTTCCAAAGTCGACAGTCCATTACAGTCACAGAATGCTTTGACCACATTAAGCAGATCAAATATATAGTATAACCCTTTAGCAAGAGACTGAAGAAAGTGAAAGAGTGATCATACGATAACTTTTAAGTTAAGCCTGTAACAGTCAGAATGTAATATAAACTGTAAATAGAGCCACACAGTTCGGACAGAATTAAGCTCACATTCGTATACGTAGAATATGTACTTAAGGACAGGCAGTATCATTAAGTACAGAATGGCAGCACAATAAGTCCAGGAGAAACATCGTATCGATAGATATACCTTGAATGCATTACATTTTACACACCTACTGCTACACAATGAAAGCAAAGTAACATTGACTGCTGTGTACTGACACGACTTCTCGAAACAAAACCTGGATAGAATGAAATGAGTTTTTTTACCACACCATCTCATGCGTAACTATAGTTTTACTTGTTTGAGGTCTGTCCGAATACTTTACTTTGACACGAATCCGGGCAACTGAACTCAGTTTGACTCCCGAGAAAGTCTCCCGCATACATACAATGTATTTGTTATACACAGAAGAAACTTTCTTGCGAGTCTTTCTCTTTGCACAGCTTGCTATGCTGTATAGAATTGTGGCACGTGTAAAACCCTTCTTGACTTTGAACTATACTAGGGAAGAAAAGAGTCTTATATAAAATACTGGTCGAATTTGCACAAATCTTTCTTACTGCATTACATATGATGACATCACATGTCTCCACTCCACTGCTTAGTACTTTCCTCCACACATAATGCAAGGAAAAGGAACTTACGAAAGGAGGTCAGAATCAGATCGTATAGAGCTTCACAGTTATAGAACACCGACAAAGAATAAAAGACATTCCACTGCGTTTCTCCAAAGTAGAACAGATATAGTAGCTACTACCAGTAATAGTGCTTTCAGTCACAGTCACTAACAATAAGAGTAAACGTACTCTGAACTTTAACTCTAGAATCTCCACTGTCATCCTCTATTCCTTTCAGCTTCTCCATACAACCATAATGCTATAAAATTCATAATAACCTACTATGGTAGTATCCCAAGGAATTTATTGAATTTGGATGTAATGAATGTTTGTTGCACACAAGAACACATATTACCCCCACAGAAACATCTACGAGTTTGTTTTTATCTATTCACATGATCATACTATGTTGGCATGTAGGCACGTTTCTATAAAAAAATTCTTTAGGCACATGATTTATACTGGAAAACAATGCTTTGTATGGTTTATATCTAAAATGTACCCAATTCCGATTGTACTATCTTTAAAACCTATGTACTACAGATTTATACTATCTTTAAACACAAAGACAATAAAAACGATAACATGACATGACATGCTCCATAACTATCACATCTATGTAAAAATAAAAGTGATTAAAGCAGCCAACATAATTAGGTTATAAAAAATCCCCAGCGAAAGAAAACTCTTCATAATTCATAACTAGTATAGAAATGTCGAACTCATTATTGTACTTAGAATGTTTCTTTGTGAGCAGATTATAGACAAACTTGTGTCTTGATGCTCGACGAACGTTGTGAAGGTCACGACACGCAACTACGGCGCACTTATGAGCAATATTTATAAAATTGGAGTTAAAAAACTACATCCTTCCTGCAACATGGGAACTCGTTACAGAATGCGTCTACTAGAACACAATATATAAATTACAAGAGCAAAGACACACCTGCTCTTTGCAGTCGTTGAAGCTGCGTACCTTAATGTAATACAACGAAACCTGCAGAGACTGCTTGTAGTCACGTGTATCCTCTCACATATACTTACCTACCTTTTACACCTTGCAGTGCAAACATGTATCACTGTATGAGACGCCTAAAGAAAAAATACAGTAGATCTTGATGATGATAGCACAGCCTTCTTTCAAAGTAAAACCGATTTTAACCAGTAATTAAGCATGCGAACTAGTTAATTCTTTATACATCCAGCCTGAGTGTTTAGAACTTTTAATGCATTTTACAAACTTTTTCTACAATTTTAATGTGGTTATTGTGCGTTTTACATACAGTACAGCTGCTTCTTAAGAAAGCTGTAATCATGATTTAATTTCGTACTTCGTCTTATGAGTGAACAAGATGGCTATATTAAAGTCGCATTATTTTGTTTTTACGGCTTGTGTATGGCATAGGTAGTACGTATGCATGATTATAAGATTGAACCCTAAGTTTTGATGACCTCTTACCTTTTTGAACGCAATAAACAGTTCATAAAACCACAAGTCAGTAGCTGATTTTTGATGAGAATCCGCAAGATCCATTTATTGAGTGTATCTACTTATTACGCTGCAAAACACAAATTATACTTCTGTGTGGTCTTTGCCGGATGAACCAGACGTAAAAATTGTACCAACATTATTTCAAAACCAATAAGCACATAGCATGGACTTCTGCATTGGTGTTGAACCATGGAATTGATTCATGTCATGTGCATTATTATCTCAATTTCATTTTGTGGACATTGGTAACATGCGGGAAAAAAGCGGTATAGTCCAGTACAGTGCAGTTACAATTGGAAATTAGGGTTAGGGAAAACATCTGTAAAGTGAAGCGAATAATCGTCGCTAGGATCTACTACATACAACGCAAGAAAGTTGGATATGTCAAATTCAGCTTGCATTGCGATTTACACAATTTGAAGTATGTAGTAAATTAAATTGAATACAATTTGTTGGCCTATTGTCTATTATTTTAATGTCACAAATTTCCCAGTAGTGTGTCGTATACATGTTCCATTCTTTTTAGATGTACACTGTGAGCACACTCAAATTAAACATTCGCCCACATATACACACAAAATGCTTTTATACTCTCATTACTGCATTTAATGAATAGCTATTCATTGCCAGATAATACAAACCGAGTGTAAATAATATGTATGTTATGTATCAAGAATTAGCAACGTTTAGAACAGTGCAATACAAATGTGAAGTGTAGAATAGAGTATTTACTGCATTCACCATTTCATTGAACACATTTAATGTTGGTGGTGTAAGTACACATAAACTGCACTAACACGAAAGATAAATCCTACAATGCACTCCAATTTTCTGTTAACTATATAAAGGGAAGCTTTCATTTCCCAAGTGTCTTCTGTTTTGTGTTGTTTAATTCTTTTGAGCTAGGTTTATCCAACTATCAAACATCTGAATTTTTTAGGAGTTACAACTCCTACAAAACAACGACAGAATGAAACCATTTTGAAATTACTATGTCATGGTCAGAACCATTAGAAATAATTGCGTTCTTCTTGATTAGTGTGATTAGAAACGTACTTTGTTACCTACTTTGTATCCACATACATACTAGTATCCAGTTTAGCATTTTTGTGGTGTACAAATGTTAACGGTAATAATAGTAGCATTTATTTCTTTCACAACATTTCGTATACCCATACTACACGTGCATTATAAACGTTCGTGGCATAAATACAAGTCTATAATAATATGGTTGATTGAATCTGTCTTATAACTAAAACCAGCAACATAAGTAGGCAAAACATAAACTATACTATTTACACTGTACATACAGATAGCACAGACCAACTTAAATAAAGGTAGTGAATAATATATAGAGATCTGTCACTTCTCGTCTCAGCAAATGACACAGATAATTTTCCGTCTTCGTATTCACATCACATCTATAAATGTAAAGTGAACCATAGCTGAAAAGCTTTCCCTATGAGAATTAATAGCTCACGTCGAACACAATAATCATAATGGACACGACACGACTTAGGTTGATATCTGAAGATTCGCTAAATATTCTACCTATATTTCAAATGCATTTATAGCTTTCATGTTTAAGTTGAGCAATTTTCTGCTTTCGTATGTACTTGAAGTATACTATTGCACGTAAGTAACAAATAAAGCTAATCTGTATAATCTGCCGCATCATTGCAATGACACATAACTTTCCAATTCCCATATATACGCTATACTTAAACTGCAAATAACTACTTACACAATTTTAATACTGCCACCACAAAAAGTTTACTTCACTTCACAAGATTCATTTTCATTGTCATTGAGTGATTGAGTGTGGAAATGGAAATTTTTCTTACAATCGGTAAAGCTAATAGACACTTTTGCAACGACACACGTAAACAACCAATTCATCATAATTACGTATGAATGACAAAATGTATATTCATTAGCCTTCCTCTATAAGGAGTAGGGACTAAGGAGTAAACAATAATCGGATAATCCGTGAAATATTTTGTTAAGTGCTGCAGACAGATGCACATACGGTTCAAAAAATCACAAGTTGTTATTAGCTTATTTATGAAGTCACTACTACGTGATAATTGAATGCATTACTCCTAAAATAGTATGTACATCTACGATGACGATGAAGGCTCACCAATTACACAATTGTGGTGATATGGCAAAACTTTAAACGGGGAAGTTCTACTTAATGTACTATTTACCTAGGTATGTCTTGAAAGTTGATTGTAGAGATATTACTCATATTATACTTCATACATGCACAGCAACTGCAGCTACCATTTGATTCGTCGAAGTCTTATTTTAAGTTATTTACACAAACTTTATTTATCATGAGACTGCATACACGAAACTATGATTAGATAGGTATACAACAGTGCACACTGTTTCGACGGTAGCAACAGAACAATGAAAAATTCATCCGTATAACACACAAAAATAAATGCTTGATGCAGAGAACAGCTGAACAAAGTAACAAAGGATTTCCAAGCAAACTTGTCACCATCATTATATAATTTTCCTTTGAGTCATTCAATTCTACCTTTCATTATTTAAAGTTCAGTCACACTACTTACTTATATCAGTTCAGTTCACTTCCCACATTTTGCACAATACCAAACCAAAGTATCAAAGGTTTACAATTATATATCTGCAGTGTATTATAGTCACGGCTTTCATTTCATTCACCAATAAGTCCTTGCCTTGGCGTGACAGGGATGCAATTGCAAAGTTGGTAGTAGTACCATTTAGCTGGGCTTTACACACAAAACTATACAGCACAGAATGCATTATTCATCCGTATATTCTGATCTACGTGTCCTACGTAACAAAAAATTGAATTTCTCTTTATTATGGTCATGTTTTGTTCTTTTGACGCAATAAGTATGTATTAGATATCCTGAGAGGGACTATCAGAAGTTTCAACAATAACATAAAAAGTTTGGTTATGGGACGTAATAGAAAACGTCCATGCAGTTTTTTCATGCGCTCTATTCCACAGTTTTACACATTTCTAGTGTAAAATTAATGTGGACTGTGGACATCCACTTTTCATAATTTTCGATGCAGTTACCGCAAGGATACTTACATAGTAATCATTTATTTTTTAAGACTTCAAGATGTGCTGAGGTGTCATCCTGTCATCACATATTATTAGTCATGCTTTCTGCTTTCAGGATCATTCAAATGAATTCTTTAATTATTACAGCTATAGTATATACTACTACACTATAATTTTTCATTTGTAAGCTTTAAAGTACATGTAGATACATACTAAGTACATTGTGTTGCACCCTAGTACATATTACATTGCAACATTGTACATACAATTTAATGGTGCATACGCATGCAGTCTTCTACAAGGAAATCACTTCGTTGGCACAAACTACAACAAACAAATTGTAAAACGCAAATTATTCGTGATGAAATGATGAAATGGTAAGTTAAACAATCAGTCCATTATACCAAAAATAAATCATGGACAAATGAATAGGCACAACACAACACTTTTTTAAGCCGTATCTGTGTATAGGGCCAAAAATGTGAAGACGCGAGTAATAAATCATGAGTCATAATGACACTCAAATCAGTCAATCATAACAGTGATAACTATAACCCAACAAATGAACATACACACGTTTGCAGTTGCACATACATGTGTGAAGTGTAATGTATATAGTAATGTAGTGTGTAATGTAGTGTATGTGTAAAGAAAAAGGAAATCGATGTTATTCGGGCTATGACTCATTGAAATCGAAATGCTGTGAAATTAGGGCTGTTAGTTTGAACTCATCTTTTATACGTTATCACAGTTATCAGTATCACTTTCTGTACTATATTCTAACTAAACATAGAATAGAGATCAAACTAATAAAATATAAATTAACTATATCTACAATTTCAAGTATTTCCTATGAGTAAGGAGATGAGATCAATGAATCAAATAACAAGTTGTTTTGTTAGTACCTAGAAATGACTCTGTTTGTGTACAAGACAAAGTCAAGTTGAAACGAGAACTAAGCTACTTTTAAGCAAAGATTAAGCCAGAGAAGTTGCAAATTTTTCATTTGCCATTTCTGCTAACGGATCTTTACATGTTGGATAGCTGTAAACCAACATTAACAGTGTTTGCTTTGCGGAGTTAAAAAAAAGTGTGCATACAAGATTAACAAGATCGCATACTTTTCTGTGGGTTGTCCTTACAATTGCAGAATTTTATAAAATTCATGTAAAAACGCTTACACACCATGATGTCAGCTTATATATATGTCAATTAATTAAACCACATTCAACATTTGGTTTCCAGAATTAACACTGTGTCAGGTTTGTCTTACCATCATCAGTCCATTTGCAATTACAATTACGCATATGTAAGGATACTTTACCCATTGGTTAAAGTAGTTAGCAATCTACATATGTACCTAATCCACTCGTTACTAGAATTTCAATGAATATCAAAAAGCCAATTACTTAGTCATCAAGTGTACATTTTTGGCTTAATTAATGCCACATCGATCACGAATTACATACATATTTATGACAAAGTAGCGCAGATAAAACCATGTAAGTACAATTTACCATCAATCATTAATATTAATGCACTTAATGAGTTTCTTTTAATGTTTTACGTACCTAATGTGCGTCATGGTAAGAATTTTAGGTATTAATATTATTTGCTCTGGTGTTAGCACCATATTTAAAATGTGCATACCATTTATCCGTTTCTACGTAAGGTATTTATAATTTATAGGTAACTACATTCCTACTTACTTGTCAGTGCGCAGTGATACTACAGGCTATACAACATATATACACAATTACTACAATTAGAGCAAATGCATTACAATTTGCACTGAAAGTCTTCGATAGTAGGACTTGTATGTGTATAGTACCTACTCTACATACAATGCTAACATATTGTCTTATGTGTAGCTGGTAGCTGTATAAATAATTACCAACTCATTCTCTCTTGATTCGTATTAATCATTTATTATTAAAATATGTACATCTAGAGTTATTCCTACTGTCTACCATACTTTACTTGCCAACGCAATTTCATGTCGTATTTGTACACTTCTGAATGGGGAAGGGTTATATAGTATTTGCGTACATCTACAGTATTTATGTGGATATTGAAATTTAATAATAAAGCCTCACACGTGCTTCTTAATACGCATTAAATCATCGAAAATGAGCTAAAAGCTATTAAGTTATTAGGTTATTACGTAAGTAGTACGTACACAAGACAATTGAGACTACAGGACTCCACAGCAGTTCACGTTATATGATATCTCAAATATTTTCCTAAATTGACTTTGGCGCAGCCATGAAATGTGCAAAAGAACGAAACGAGTGTGAGCTAACGATTGCCTACCTTTCTATACGAACATGAAGCATGCTTTTGCTATCTCGAATTTCTCAAGCAAACTCACAAACGAATGGCAAGGAGGTCGTTAATTCGCCCGGGTGAGTCCATAAGCTGAGCTTACAGTTGGCTGAACTTGGTGTGAGAGTAAAAACGAGTTCAGAGGATAAGAATATTAGCTAAAGTAAACATCAAGATATGCCATTCACATTTCAGCTAGCCCTGCTAATTCTCTGCTTTTTGAACTCTTTATTCTCCCCATTTTCAAATTACCCAACAAAGCAACATTAAGAGCTATCAAATGCTTCAAATTATTGTCAGAGGCAAATTGGAGAAAATGCAAAGTTCTATTTATGTAACAAATGGTAACAATCACATACGTATACATACATTTTGTAAAAAACATACTGTAGACTGTACTATCACATAAAAATGGCTTGCATAGAATTCAGAAACGGAAAACAGTTATTGCTTGTTTCAGCTATATTTAGTGGGAAATTGAGGTCTTAAAAAGTCATGCAATGCAACCACTTGCACTTCAATGGTGATATTCGCGTCTACGAATGCAATAACAATCGATGTTTACTAAACTCTTGACACAAGGACGTCATCCACTTCTTAGGAAGTTAACCACGTCCTTAATAGTAAGGCACATCAATAACCACTAAAGAAATTACGTGTAGGAATAGAATGTACAATTGCTGTCGATTTTGAATCAAAATAAAATAAATTCCCAGAAAACTAAAATAAATACTACAAAGCTCACTCTTATTCATTTCGATGGACTGTTTGCTGTCGCAATGCAATTTATTGTGTACACAGAAAACAAGGCGCACATGTCCACTTCATTCAATTTTGTAACATCAATGTATTAGTCAGTAAGTAGAAGTACATAATATCTACAACATGTTCCTGATAACGATACATCGTATAAAATGTCAATAGTCAATAGTAGCCCAGTTCTTTATATATATAAATTCTGCTTCAGCAGCGGTGGATTGGCAGAAATCAAAGTACTGTCACTTGCTTTGTGTATAAAATCAAGCAATAGCAACCAACCAGAACTGAATTCAAAAGGAAAATAAGATGATGTAAATACACTACTAACATTACATACCTATAGAAATATCTGACATGATGCGATAGATTCAACAACACACGCATATACGTATAGCTCAAACTCTACACACTATGACTTTATTTACCACTGCGTAGAACGAAATTGACAAGTAACATCATTCTTTTGAACTTTAAATTAAAATCATATGTAGTTTGTTACAGTTAGTTAATCTTCTTACTTTACTACTTCTCTTTGTAGTGCAAACCCACTAATTATGATAAACTTAAATTCATAACTCTATGTTGTTGTTGTTGTTATAATTTTTGTACTAAACTCAAAAAATTCATTCATTAACTTTCGAGACAAAGACCATGAAACCAAGAAAATTAGAAAACGAAGTTTTAGAACCATGTGTGCAATAATTCTCCAGAGTCAGTAGGCTAATTAGCCTATGGAGCTGTAAAATCTCTCATTATATCAAAAATAGGTTAACAAATAAATAAAAGCAGATGCCAACATAGATTTATATTTCAACGTAATTACTACCACTACCACGATATAATATAGGTACTATATATATTCCAAAAAATCTTTAGAATATAATATTATATCGTGCCACTACTGATCTTTCACTACTATACTCTTGTTATATACGATTACTACTTATAAAATATACACGTATAAATGTGTAACTGTATAAGTTTATTTGCATTATGACCACTAACTAAGTTAAACATTTATTGGGAACAACGTTTTTGAGTATAGGAAATAATGCATACCTATTGTAAACAAAGGTGAGTAAGACAAACCTACTTGTTAGACTAGCTAACAATAACAAACTACGTGAAATGTGATGATGACTCTGATGACTGTGTATCTATCTATGCATGATTAAAATTAAATCACGCTTACAATTCTTGATTCAGTATAAATTACATATGTAGGTACCATATGTAAATGAAACCATTTCTAAGGGAGTATACGTTACGTATATACAAAATTTGTGTTTGTGTGGTAACTGTTTTGCGCTTACAGGGCAAACATTAGGTGTACACTACATTTTTCAGCTGGAGTTAATCACGAAAGAAAAGTGAGGTTGTATATTTTCAGTTGACTGCAGCATTGGAAAGGAATTCTAAAACATTACTGGACAAAAACTTTCTTCAGATAATAATACAATTGTAAATACTAGACGCTCGTAATTTACCACATAATGTGATGTGTTTGTACACATACACATACCTAACTAACATACTCAATATATTATTTTGTTAAATCTTTAAGCTCAGCCATAATCATAAAGACCGACTAACAGTAACAGCTTTATAATATATTGTACTATATTGTGCAACTTACTTTTATACTAAATATATAGCATATTATATAATATTAGTAACATAGCCATTCAAAGAAACTTTGATAAGACTCGTTCTCATAAAGCATGAGTCAGTAAAGCTGTCATATCACATTTTGGAGTTTCGGAGAATCGAAACATATTAACAATAGGTAACCACAACTATATACTAGTACAGAATAAGTTTGTATATATAGCTTATCTTTGTTCGTTTGCTCATTCCATATTTCTTCAGCGAAAGAATAACTTTGTGCTGGACAAGATTCTTTTATATATGCAACTATTTCTAATGCTGTAACTGACTAACAATAAGAGTAATTTTCGCTTTAGATCGAATGCTAAAAATAATTTGTGGTTCTTACCTCCTTCGATGCATGGGAAAAAGACGATCAAAAATCGGAAGAGAAGAATCCGTTTATTTTTCACCATGTTGTAGAACTGAGCTTAAACAGGATTGTGCCATTCAGTTCGAATTAATTATAGTTGAGCTTCCGATCGTCATACGCTTGCATTCACACGCTTACTTTCTACCTTAAGCTATTCTCGAAGATGAAAAATCTATTTCTGCTCTATGCTAATTTAACTTCCTACACTCACAACGCCGCAACACGTTCTCACTTTCAACCAAAAAGACACAGTGCCTACTGCTAAAGGCTTTCACGGTGTAAGTAGGTATAAAGTGGTAAACTGTAGGCAAACAATACGAATTGATGTAAATAAGGAGTTTTACAACTACACGGAGTATCAAAACGAACTTTTAGATGAGCACACAACAATTACATCTGGAAAAATTATTGATATTGACCACGTTGTAAGTAGATGACAATATCATTTAGTACACAAATCCTGTGTTTGATATCACTTTGTCGATGTGTATTTTGGCAAATTTCGCATGTCTTTCCTTTTTCAATGATGCATATATTTGATTTTACGACCAATACAATTCGTCCAACATCTGAGGGTATCGTGCAGTTATTGGAGGGTGGAGCCGTTCTTAGTTAAACCAGATGCTACCTAAACAGAAACAAAATACAACTCATTATAGATTTGATACAGCTAACCAAATTACTTGGATAGTCTGAAAGGGAATAAGGGATCGAAAAGACATTAATTGGGTAAACAATAAGTAAGTAGTACAAAATTAAAGACACGATGATTAATACTTCGCCTTCATTTAGACAAGCACTCTATAAGTAAAATGTTAATATCACAAGGTCTTGTTTGGACACATTTTGTGAACGTTTGTAGATAAAGATGACAGAATGACTGTTATGCACTGTATAAGTAGTAACACTTATAGTTACATTTACATAGTATGATATGATAATAGTATGAGATTAAACTATATATTTATTGTCTCATTATATCTGTCTTATTAGTACCAACTTAATTTACTTCTGTTCTTCAGTCTGTGTACATTTATAATTGTATTGTAGGCTAATTTAACCTTGCTCAACCTAATAATCTTTGTGATATAGTGCGTAGTTTGTATAACAGGCTGCATAAGTACTTAAAACCATATCCATGTCGAGAAAAGCCGTGTAGTTTTCCGTCCAACTTATCGTTTTCTAACATTTACCTTAACAATATCTGTACGAGTAACCACAGTACTACGACTAATTTTACTAAACCACTCTCGAAAACACCAATAAATAAGTTTCAGTATTCAGTGTTAACCGAATCAATTTTCAGTAAAGTAAATAAGCAACAGATATAGAAATTAAACACAGTCCTTTTCCACACTTCACGCTGGTTTCCAAACAAAAATTCTACGATGTTGTATAACATGTAGATATTGTATTATGTTACATCATACTAATAAATATAAAATAATGACAATGAATATGCAAGACACGTCTTACATTTTCGCAAAATAAAACTGCATCTATAGGTATTTAAGTAGAATCTATATGAGGAAATGATCATTCATGCTTCTACATAGCTATAGGTGCATATGTGCATACGTGTCTCATAATATGATAGTTACCTTCTATTTTGGTATAACATAAATATTTAAAACGTTAGACATTCTATAGAAATATTTATAGCCTCAAACGCATGCTTGCAATCAATCACATAAAACACAATTACACTGCAGGTAATATATTACCTATGTTATGTACATAAATAAAGAGAAATAGAATATTTATTTGGTTCATTCAATAAAAGGTGTGTCATTCATAAAATATCAAGCCTAACTTAATCTTCTCAATCCTTCATTCAATTTCATATAAAGTACTCTCTCTAGTGACATAAATTGTCTGAATTAAATTGAAGCCCTAGTGCGTACACTTTTCTTTAAGTTAACATTGAACTTGATAAATGTCTGCAAGCATATGAGAGTAGAATTTGAAAGACCATCAGACGAACACTACTGGCACCACAAATCTTGCATAACTTCATAACTTGCATTCAATACAGGCGTTCCTCGCATTAGCAGTTAAGATAGATAGTTCAAATGCATTAATATGTGCTATGTACTATGTACCTATATGTTCGTTAAAAGGTTCAAGGCAACTAATAATGAGAATGAATTCACATATTTTTACATCACACGATATTATTATGTCTACTCAGCTCAGGTCACAGTACACGTTACAAGCGAAGCTTTAATGTAAATACAAATTCTCATAAGTTGCGTTTTGTGGTAAGTGTCTATATGTAATATTATGTACTCTTCTCTCAGAAAGTATACTACAGAAAATAAGCTACAACGTAGCTCTTTAAAATTGGTATAACCAAAGTATTGAAAGTATGTACGTGTAGAGTGCAAAAAATTAATACTGATGCATGATGCATATTATGTAAATAGAATAATATGCTAATGATCTGAGTGCATCTCTATTTACATTCAGTAATTATGCTATTTATAATCACTCGTTTTTATAAATAGGTGCAAACTGAAAAGTGAACGATACAAACGTAAAGACGCAAATATTCGTTATAATAACGCCAATAAATCCAACGAATCTAGTCGAAAGCAGTTCAATTTTTGAGTTTTGACCATAACGAAATTGTAAACCAGAGTCAATGTACTCATATATGACGAGTCTAAATTGTTTACAAGAACACACACTATACTATTTGTGTGTAAATAAACACACCTCACTCTTTGTCAGCTTCCGTACAACGGCTAAATAACTCAACGATTCATCAGTTTATTTTCAAGGTATAGACAGACAACAAAAATAAGTATAACCGTCTAATTTTATACAACAAAACATCGTCCCATGCACTCTAGCTTGCAAAAGCAAATTAACAATGAACATGACTAAACAAATAAATATATTATAGCTACCATGTTACGTGTCGATTTGTATGCTTTGATTATTCATTATACTACTGTCATAAATTGCAATTCACGGTTATATAGTTCCGTATAAAACTATCCCCTTGTGATGACATACATAATCAATGAACGTTCAATATTTAGGGTTTAATGGCAGAATCAATGAAGTATGTATAACAATGGTAAATTTTTAAAACAATTAGAGGATTACAACACTATATAACAAACTAAACAAACAATGCACCTTTGAAAGTATATAGGATGATGATGAGTCAGTCAGACTATGCGTAGACTAGATATTTACTAAATGTGATGACAATTAATGCAATGAATTCCAAACAAGTACACAAAGAACATTACAAGCGAAGTTTACAAACCGTGAATTTTGTAGCATGTGCAATTAACTATATAAATAATGTAAGCTGCCATACAATCTAAACCTACATATATACGATTGTGTTTGTGTTTTGAAATGCTTCCATATATTTTCTATATACAATATAGCTTAGCTAAATTATGAAGATCAAAGACCCTTCCTTTGATATACCAAATTCCTTAGGCATACATTTGACATGACATAAGAAGACGAAGCAGTTATATAAGTAAACATAAACATTATCCCATCATTAAATCCTACTTTGTAAAACTGACTAGTATAGGTATATTATATTTATATTGAATTGCTTACAAAAATTTCGTCCACATAATTTAGCAAAATGTGTTTACAGGGTTCATTGTGTTCTTTTCTTTCTGTACGTAAAGAATTTGATTGAAACGGATGTAATAATCCCAAAGATTGGTTTTATTTGTTTTCCTGTCAAACAAAGCAGTGTAGTTTTAGGTGTAGGCTTTGGCTATGCGTTTAGGCTGTGTAGAATATAAAGTTGTAACACTATGCACTACAACAACACACAAAATTCACAAACACACACACACAACACAACACAAGTCACAATTCACAATACTGTATTTTCTGTATTTATTATGTAGTTCATTTTGCACAGCACTTCAAGTATAAAGGCCTAGCCTTTAGCAGCTCAAGCCTACACTTCTTGTACAACTACTCTGCACTTGTTGTTGCAGGATGAATACGAGGAACACGACTGGATCTCAATCTCATTCTCTCAGCCTCTAATGTATACTTGCTCAGCTGAAATCCCATACCCAGTGCATACACACTGCAAAAAACAACTTCCCTTCTTCTTCTCTGCCAAACTAACCAGAATTATTTTACACACAGCCACCACCACCAGCTCTCTCCCTTTGCGTTCTGCAGTCGCTGTAGCAGGCGAGGATCTTCAGCATGCGCTACCTACTGCCATAATTTTTGTAGGGATAGTCAACTCGTCTCGAGGAACACAACAGTTCAGAATTTCTACACAAAAGTGTGTATAAAATGCAGGGGAATGTTCAACCATTCTTATCGGGCGTGTTATAGTCTGCCCGAAAGTATCCTTGATTCCCTTGTTTTCGTGGCTTTTACAAACTGGGTTCTTCAGGAGCATGCTTTACAACTAAATGCAGATTGTGTCGTGTGGACTTGGCGGAATACACTTGATTCATTTCGGTGCGGTAATGCTTCACCACCATGCGCTGCAACTGAACAGTTGTGAAAACACTGTAAAAGGACACTGATTAGAAAGATTAGGTTTTTCAGTGTTGGCAGGTTTTGTTCCGGGTTTTTTAGCGAGAACAACAGTATTTTCTTTAATCTCTGGCCACTTGTGACTTGTTTTGTTTGTCATTTCACATTTTTTGTGACTTGGCTAGTCTTTACTCTTTACAAGAGGATTCTTAGCAGTAAATTATAATACGTAACACATTTCATCGTTTGCAGGTGTTTTAGTTTTTAAACACAATGTCGCAGTACAATTTCAAAAAGATTGCGGTCGTCCCGACTTCTTCGGTAAGCTATATGCAATTTTAAAATTCGTTGTATTAAATAGTACACTAAATAATATTTATATTGTATTTATGTTGAGTACAGCGTAATTTGATGCTTTTATTAATTTTGAATTGACTTTTTCTTACCAACAGGACTTTATTGATATTATTTTATCGAAAACCCAAAGAAAAACTCCAACAGTAGTCCACAAGCACTATAAAATAACTAGAATCCGGCAATTTTATATGCGAAAGGTCAGATTCACCCAAACCAATTTCCACGAAAGGCTATCACAAATCATTCAGGAGTTTCCGAAACTGGAGGTAAAGAATCTGGAGAGAATGTTTTAAAACAATTGCTTTTATTTTGACAAATATATATAGATATTGATAATAAAGATAACGAGAATATTTAATTTGTATTTCAGGATGTACATCCGTTCTACGCAGATTTGATGAATGTTCTTTACGACAAAGATCATTACAAATTAGCCTTAGGACAAATCAATACAGCCCGACACTTAGTCGACAAGTAAGTTTTGTTAATGCAGTATATAATATTATTATTTATTTAATCTTTTAACTAACTAAACTATTTATTATAAAGGAATATAGAATTTTATGTAATGTATTCGGTGGTTGAATGAAGATGAAGATACGATATCACTAGCAAAAGTAGTATCCTGTATTAGTAAAACAAAACATATTTGATTAATATTTTTAAATTTTACTTCTATCTGTTTCTGGTAAAATTGTAAGACTTACTGGTCCATACGAAAATATTTGTCGAGTTTTTGTACTTGTACCGTTTACAATAAGCATTTTCTCAATATTAAGCTGTTTTCCCTTATGAAGATAGCTAAAAAGAAAATGCAAAATCAATCATTAATCCCCGACTAAATGCTGCAAGCTAGTCGATTCACTTACAGTTGCAATCGACAGTGAAAGTTATTTGGACATTAAACTAGCTATTTTACATTATATTCATATTTAACTAGACTAAGGTTTCATGATATTTAATACTAATTGCATAAATAGAAATTAGATCAATTAGATGTTGATATTATTATATTTAAAATATTGTGCTTGTAATCTTGTGTTTTGTATAGTCCGAATAGTCTGCAGTGCATGCTAATGTTAAAATACTTAACCCTTCAAACAATTAAAACTTTTTGTGGATCTGTCATTGTGGAAAATGGTCGACTAACAAAGTTATGAATTTGTTTTTAGTATTGCAAAGGACTACAATCGACTTCTGAAGTATGGAGATTCACTCTATAGATGCAAACAACTCAAAAAGGCTGCACTTGGCAGAATGGCGACAGTAATGAAAAGACAAGCATCAAGTTTGCAATACTTAGAACAAGTTCGTCAACATTTGGCTCGTTTGCCCAGTATTGACCCAAATACTAGAACAATTTTGGTTTGTGGGTTTCCAAATGTTGGTAAATCATCATTCGTTAACAAGGTATGAAAATATCAATATTTTTCATTTTATAATTTTTGCACAGTATTCAAAGAGATCTTATGGCATACTTTTATAATACAAATTTTAGATCACTCGTGCTGATGTGGAAGTGCAGCCTTATGCATTCACGACGAAGTCGTTATACGTGGGTCATACAGATTACAAATACATGAGGTATGTGTAGGGTTGAGTTTATCTTAAAGTTATATAGGTGTACAGATATTTTTTCGACGCCTCCAGTTTTCATTGACCGGATTTCTGCTCTCATTTCGAACAGAATTAAGGATACTAATATTGGATTATTTGTTACCTATACTCATACTAAGACTTTGTGGTTTTAAAGATGGCAAGTTGTGGATACACCTGGAATTTTGGATCATCCCTTGGAGGAAAGGAATACTATTGAAATGCAAGCAATCACAGCTTTAGCTCATTTGCGTGCAGCAGTACTATTTGTTAGTGACCCATCAGAACAGTGTGGCAATAGTATAGAAGAACAAGTTAGTCTCTTCAACAACATCAAACCTCTTTTTGCGAACAAACCTTTGCTCTTTGTTTTAAATAAAACCGACATCATTCGCATGGAAGAACTTCCACCGCACAAACAAGCCGTCTATGATGACATTGTTAATGATCCAAATATCTGTTTACTGGAGATGAGTACTTTCAGTGAAGAAGGAATCATGAAAGTGAAACAAGAGGTAGTTTATGATTTCCAGTGATATGATATGATGTAAGACCTAAAAATTAAACCATCATTAAATATTATTTTATTCTGCAATTTTTTAGGCATGTGAACGATTAATGTCAAATCGAATTGAAGCCAAGATGCGAACTAAAAAGGTCAGTGACTTCCTCAATCGGCTTCATGTAGCTATTCCTCAACCTAGGGACGACAAACAACGACTGCCGTTTATTCCAGGTGACTTACTTATCCATTTATATGAAATAGAATAATATTCGTTAATCGTTACTTATAGTATGGCATTCGCTAATGTTTACGTTCTACACCCATGTGTTGCAGAATCTATAATTTTGAGGCAACAAGCTATGCAAGTTGACAATGTTGTTAAAAAGAAGAAACTGGAAAGAGATATTGAAGAGGAACTCGGAGATGATTACATTCTAGATTTGAAAAAGAATTACAATCTCCCCGACGAAATTAAATGGGACATAATACCTGAAATTTGGGAAGGTCATAACATTGCTGATTACATTGATCCAGATATATTGGAGGTTGGTTTGGCTTATTCCTGCTAGCATATATTTCAGCAGCAAAATTATAGAAGGAAAGCTAATTCGAGCATGATTTTTATGATTTGTATAGAAATTAGAACAATTGGAAAGAGAAGAGGAACTTCGGGAACAAGCTGGCTTTTACCAAGATTCGGATGAAGAGGAGGATGACGAAGAGCGTGAAATTAGACATTTAGCTATTAGAATCCGAGAGAAAAAGAAGATCATGAAGGTAATAATTATTTTTGAGATGGTTACAAAATTAAGAAATAATGTTGAATTTTAAAGTTCATTTCACATGTAAGTAATAATTACAATACAAATGCTTATTTATTTAGATTGAACGAGACATGAAAAAATCAAGCACTAAGCCAACTATGCCTAGAAATACTAATGCTAAAAAGCGTGAGAGAAGTGTTTCCGGTTTGAGAAGGAAAATGAGTGATTTGGGAGTTGAATTGGACACTTCTGATCCAAATGTAAGCAAGAATTACTTTATTTTGTCAATTAATGCTGAAATTGAGAATAATGTTTCGTGAAATGTTAGATTATTATTATTATTATTCAATTAATATTGAATTTCAGACCAACTACGCCCGTTCCGTCAGTCGAACCAGAGCGTCCAGTGCCAAGCGGATGAGAATGGACTCCACTGCTCGGTCAAGATCACGATCAATGTCTAAGGCACCTAGAGACGACATGGGAATAAAGGATGCTACCGTAAGTTCTTGTTACCACAAATTAATTATTTTTTATTTGACTCACTTAGTTAAAGATTCAGTAAAGTACGTTTTAGTCGTGATTTTACATTTTATACTTATAAAATATTTCAATATGTTTATGTCTATTAACTTGATTCATTTTGTACTATTTCAGATGAAAAAGAAATTGGCTAACTATAAGGCTAACGCTCTCAAGAAGAGCGTGGCTAAGTTTTCGAGAAAGGGTGAAGGAGATCGTCATATATTTGACATGAAACCAAAACATCTGTATGTTGGCAAACGGGGTACTGGTAAAACTGACAGAAGATAAATCTATATGTTATTTCATGTATACATATTCGCATTTTCTATTGTTGGTTTATCGGATCTCGAAATAAACTGGTATGCCTATAACAAATAATATTTTGCAGAATTGAGTTTATGATGACCACATTCTTTTAGACTACAATATCATATATACCACAATAATTAATGATATTATAAATATGAATGTTCAGTGAAAAAAATATTAGTTTTCATATTCAAATCAACAACAATTTCATTTCGTACCTACCTAACAATTCAGTATAATGTAATTCGCATTACTCAGTTTTCGAATTTAACTTACATTAATATCACAAATATTTTCGTGTTTTACGTTACTCATCGTAAAACTACATTCAATTTCCGTTGTTTGGTTTTGTTATTCCAGTTATTCGGGAAGAATATTTGTACATTGTATTTTTACAATTTTGGTTCACAATCCTGTTTCATTCGGAAAAAGCTTACGCTACTAATGTTTACTATGTTCGGCAAGAAAGGTCGAAAGGTTTTTATTCAATTGTATTAAGCCTACACATGACTAACGTACCATCATCGCTTATAAAATATTTTCGTTTTGTAAGATTCGAGTAAGAAAGTACAAACTTTGTCCACTATGAGCATTTGTGGTTTTTCAGAAGGTATTATTTACATCAATTAATTTACTTGTGTAGTTTTTGTGTTCAATGAAGAGTCAAAGACTTAAGGACGGTTGAGTGAACGTGGAGATAGGTTTATGATTTTGTGTGAAATTTAATTATGTGTACCTAAATATGTGTGTAGGTCGGCACTCTTTATGTGAAGATAGTTAATATCGTTTATATCAGAAAGTTCTCTATGCTACGTTTACAAAATAATACCAATGGAACATGGTCTCTCGTTTATAAGTAAATTCTATGCATGCGGAACGTCAACAAATAAAGCAGGTATGGGTTAAGGCAAGGTTTACTATGTATATTCTCCGAACTCTCACAGTCGGTCGGTAAAACATTCACAGGGACATCAATGAAGCGAAACCTATTTATTTCATTATTATCATCTACAAAACAAGGTTAACACAAGTCATATTTCTCATTTGTTTCTTTCGTATTTTTAAATTTTATGACCAGGTCAGTCATATTCAAATCAAACTTATTTCCATGCTAGCAAATACGTAGAACCAGTCTTCCAAGATCCTGAAAGTACGTTACTCGAAACAATGTCGATTTTAACGTACTGAATTGAATAGTGGTGGCAATGGTGAGTACCCAGTATCTCACGTACGTATAATATATGCATATCTGTCTACCAGCCGCAGCCCTAACAATGCTAACTGATTTAACCAGTTGGTCTGTGCAACAAATGATGGGCTTACATATAATTTTAATGTATTTAATCGACTAAAAGAAGTGATGTCAATGTCACATTTTAAATAGTATATCACTTCTTCATCATGTGCCTACATTGTTTAATGATTTGCGCACATTAAGGATGATTTGATGATACCAATGATAAGTATATGTACCAAAATTTTAATTTAATATCTACATAAATACCTTAATTACCCTCATATCATACAGTACTAACAGTACCTACAATATTATTATTATACTTACCTATAGTACCTATACATGTAATAAATCTACGAGTTTGAGTTGAGATTTTGAGATAAATCATATCCTTTTGAGAACTAATGTATTAATGAAAAGTGATACTTCATGTTAATAGTTGAGTGACACCGAAAGAACTGCCGCAAGCAAAATTGAAAGAACAAGGTTGCTCAGTAGCTGCGAACAATTTCAAGAAGGCAGTCAACTGAAGGAGTCATTTATCACTCAATATTTGACATCCAGATGACAGCTTTCCTCCTCTCGTCGCTTTAAAACATACTCTCCATATTCAAGTTCTACATATTATCGCTTTGCCACAAAGCGCATTTATGTCGTTAGAAAGTATAAGTATGCACATAAATTATAAATTCAATTGATTCCATATTTCGAATTCCAGCAGCTCAGCGGTATATGAGTCACATAGGTGAACTTTAACAATCATACCTACTTTTGATCAAAATTATTGAAGCAGACAAATGATTGAATACATTTACTATGTGTATCAGTGTAGGTATAGTATGCATATTACAGTATGTGCATTCAACCTTGCTACCCAAACATTAGTAGGGCCATAATTTAGGACATTATTTTTTGAATGAGCGTGTACATGGATGCCTACCTAAAGTAAATGTGTATGTGTAAATTTACGTATACGGACGTCTGTACGCAAGAGAAATGAACAATTTCTTGCTTAGGATAATCCTTAGCCGCTTATCATTCCAAATCATAAATATAACTACGGGCAACATTACAAACTTATTTGTAAGCTCTAAACTGTAGATAACCAAACATTTTGTAAACGAGCCACATTTTGAGTAAATTCGTATAAGCTACGTGTGTAGCATGTATGTACATAGCATAGATTGCATAGCATACAGGATTATAGCAAATAGCAACAATCGCATTCCTCATTTCCATGTCCAATTAATCCTGTAATGGGACCCAAGTATTATTAAGGATTAAAGAAATCAGTGTGATTTTATAAAGATAAAAATTTTATGGCAAAGATAAAATATCAATCAGTACGAACAGCTATGGACTTGAACACATATTCCGATAATGATTTTCTAAACTGGAAAATTTCAGGAGATAAGATGCTTGTAAAGTTCATGCAAATAGAATTTGGCGTCTTGTTTTTCATTTTCCAACATCTTACAAAACTTGACGTGGTTTGGGATGAGTTGTTTAACTCTGTAAACTTTGAATGGATCGTACTGCTTCACTTTAGCAAAATAATGTTTCTTTTGAGTCTTGGCATTAACTGGCTAGTAGTTTTGGAATTTTTCCTATATCCATTGAAGTATATTATGTCAACGTTCTTCCTTCAACAATGTACAAACTTTAGTAACGCTACACAAAAATTTAATATTTTGGAAGGACCAGCTTGGGTATGGTATCTATATGAGTTTATACGAAGAAGTACATGCTCTTTCTACAAGCATTTTACTGTTTACAGTATAATATATTTCTTTCTAATAGAGTCTTTGTGGAATTTTATGTGCAAATATGGGATCAACTTTTTGGAGTTCGATGGATTCATCCAAGATGGACTATA
Organism: Pogonognathellus flavescens; assembly: GCA_019776165.1. Taxonomy (NCBI): domain Eukaryota; kingdom Metazoa; phylum Arthropoda; class Collembola; order Entomobryomorpha; family Tomoceridae; genus Pogonognathellus; species Pogonognathellus flavescens. The sequence continues at coordinate 23,961 of JABASD010002462.1, forward strand.
CAATAAATTATAACGAGTCTTGCGTTTCCACATTTGCGAACATCTCTCCAATTGCATCGGCAGATAATGTAACGTAACTTCAAAAATAAAGTGAAATGATTACATTCTTGTGTATTCATTGGACTATTAAAAACGATTGCGACATTTTTTCGTTTTAAGTATTTAGGAACATTTCTTCACGTGAATATTACTTACGTAAATTGTGTTGATTGTATATCAATTTTAGAATAACTTGCAAGGAAATTGTGGATACATTCCCATCCACACGGGTGCTAATCGGGATAAGCTCATAATTCACTACTATCTTCTTACTATAGCATGGATCTTTGTTATCGTAGCAGCTGTGATTTTGTATCATACAAAACGTGCTATACGGCTCGAGAAATGTTTCCTAGATGAATGAGATTTTCGGGATGAAACGAAAACTACTTAAATAAGTATACAAAAGAACCTGTATAATAAAAGTATTCGTTTCTTATGTACATTTTGTACGTGAATTCGTTTTGATATTTTAACGAAAGCAAAGGTATTTCTAATGTATCCTAATGAAATTAGCCAATAATGAAATGAGTGATTGGAAATTATTAGTGTAATCACCCTTACAAAGTGAGTGGGCAGCATTAATAAATAAATTATTAGCCTGTTCATAGTTAAATCTCCCTTCTATTCTATATGTATATAAACTTCATGCATATGAAACGATAACAAGTAACATAATCATTTAACTCGTCATTTTTTATATCCGTGTAAAATTCATGGGCTTTTGTCCACAAATCCACTATCCAATTTCACACGTAAGTACATGTACTTCCACTGACTCTATTCAATGGAATTGGAGATTGTTCTCAAGAGTCCATTGCCGTTGCGCTAAAAGTTATTCCCGATGATATCCCGATATTCTTGATATGCTAACACTAACACTAGTGTAAGTCTTTATCTATTCTGATCGTTTAATTTTGCCAAATTCATTAAAATCCACGGCCTTTCATTCGAGTATTCAGCTGTCAACTGATGATGTGATTTGCTTACCTGCCGGGGGATATTATAGAATATAGGTAAAGGTAACCACAAAAAATAAAATTACTATACTTTGTTCGTGGCTTAGATATAATTATTTAGAGTTGACCCTGAGTGAAACTCTATATAGTTTTGATCTGTCCGTCTGTCTGTCTGTCTGTCTGTCTGTCCGTCCGTCCGTCAACGCACACAAACTGTGTGTGCACAAATTCACCCTGAAGGAGAGGTAATGGAGAAAAATGACAAAGGACAAAGTTGTTCCTCTTGACGTCAGCTACAATATGATAAGGTCAAAACGGGGTCGTGAGGTCACCCCAAGGTCAACCGAAAAAAATCCCAAATTCACCCAAAATGATAAAGGAAAAAGTTTTTACCCATGACCTGAGCTACAATATGGTGGGGTCAAAAGCGTAGGGTCATAAGGTCACCGAGGTCAACCCATCAAAAAGTTAAAATTTACCGTTACAATTAGTTGAAAATTCAAAAAATGTTATAACTGACGTCAAAAATTAACAACATTAAAAAAATCAGCTGTTTTTCACAACAATAGCTCAACTCTACCATTATACCCGTTTAAAACAGTTTATTTATGTCTTGAAATGATTTAGATCTCAAGAGAGTAAACGATAACTTTTTGGCAACTTACGCTGCACACGACACACGGGATACTTATACTGGCATTGTTTCTTGCATACACATTGCGTTATATACATGTATTCCAAGTATAATATGAATATCAATGACATTGCCACACATTTGCATAGATAAGCCAATTCGTTTTCTGTGTTCGTTCAGTGGACTTGAAAAATAAATAGTAATTAATCTTATCTCTTCTGATGCATCATGTTTCGTTTCGTGTTAGCAGCCACGCACTTCCCACTTGCACATGTATTTATAGGACCCATCCACAAAACTAGTTTATCGGGAAACTAAACAGTATCTTCCTTGGTAATAGTAATAGGGAGTTTGTTAACTTACGGCAGCGTTCCGTAAGCGTAAGGCATTTCTCCTAACGGCTACGCTTACGTATCAGCACCTTTTGGTTGTTATTCTACGTCAACAACATTAAGCCATCATGACGGCGCTAATTCAAAATAGTCAAAATAGGCAACCACTCATTCAGAGTGGCTTAACTATAATTACGAATTAGATTTGTAACTTACATTAAGTTATACTGTGCTGGGTGATTCAGGAAAAATTTTCCCGAAGACAATGATGAGGACGAAGTTATTTTATTTTTAACAAACAGTGATTTTATCTGTGTAAAGATTGATTGAACTTACAGTAATGTCACACTTGACCTTTGTTATTTGTTTTAAAATTAAATCTTGAGGTCATATTGAGGAAAATAATGTTTACAGTTAACAGCTTTTTATCAAAATTAGCATCACAAATCACATTTAAGTCACCTACTTTAGTTTGAGAATTAAACTGACTTTACTGAACATAAGGTACTCTCCTAACGGAACGATAAATCAATACGATAAATCATGCAGTTTATTGTCTTGTCTATTGTTCCCTAACTTAAGCGTTAGGAGAAAGTCTGCCGCAGGATGCGTGCGCATCCATTTTGGGCGCGAAATTTAATCTAACGGGGCTAAGGGAACGGTAACGTAAGTTAACAAATTCCA
>JABASD010002463.1:0-26607 GCA_019776165.1 Pogonognathellus flavescens
GTAGTAATCCTATGCTATTTTTATTCAAATTTCAAATTCATTGTATGGCAATTGTAGATATAAGGAAATAATAATATTGGAGAGCTAAGGGTAAGGATATGAACATAATAATAAGAAAATAAGTTGCTGCTTTGGAAGACATTCTTTCAGATTTTATAGTAGGGAGTAGGTATTTTGATTCTCACCCTCAAGGTTTCTATTTAATGCCTATAATTATAGCGTTACAAAACTTAAAGCACGAATAATAATGAATAGAAGGGTCGCCTACTTAAATTTTGCTTGCGAAAGGCAAACGATGATTCTCCTAGTAAAAAAGTAAGTCGTTTTTAAACGATGAAATGATTTTTGGAATTATGTGTGAACAATGTAAATGGAAATAAGCTTAAAATACTTACATAAACTACTGTTCAGCAATGCTTTTCTGAATTATTATGATATTAAATAAAAAACTAGCCAATTAAAAGCTGACAATGTTGAATCAGGTTAAAATAATAAAACTCAATTGACTTACAATATTAGTTCCATTCAAAAGATTTATTTATCAGGCCAATTCAAAGCGTATTTAAACATCTATAAATTACTAGGATGTGAAAAACGGGATAAGGGAAATATATTTTAAGCAGTTTAATATAATATACAGAATATTATGATGATTGCCACAATCATCATATTCTGCAATAATTTTTTTATGACAAAATAAGCACGAAGCACCGTCATAATAACTAAGGGCATATCCTGAAATTCAGTTGGGGGGCATGACCTAATAAAGTAGCATTTATGGGGGGGGAACATCCCCCTGTGATCCCCCTTGGTACGTCCTTGTTCATAAATGAAGTAAGAATATTATAAGAATTCGAATGGGATGAACAGTTCAATAAACCTAGTTCAATATTCGCTTGTTGTTAAAATTGACAGTAGAGCCAATGTTGGCTGTATTTGTTACTCATTCCGCCTGCTGTTGGTTTAAATTTCTGGAGGCGGTAATATGCATTTTGCATACAATTGAAAATACTCCTTCAAAATTACAAAAGATATTTTACAACAAACCCTTTAGATTCAAACATCAAAGTGTGTAGTAACTTTTTACAAATTCGTCTCTAAGCTGGAAAGGTTTACTGGTCAACTTGCAGTTCAGCTGGTACATTTTTTAGTCAGTGTTGTGTTGTTTGTTGTTTTCTCTTTTTGGTGGAAAGAGTCAGCTGTCAGTTGGGATAATTTTATAACAACAAACAAGAGGAAGCAGAGTGAAACTGAAATAATACACACGACAAACGTGACACGCCTGAATGAATTCGACCTGCAACCTAACCAAATTATAACCTCACCATTGACAATTTTGAGTAATTAACTATTAAGCAGCAAGAGACTAGCTAAGCGAAATTAAAAATATACAATCAACAATTTAAGTTCACAATACACAAGAATGAGGAAAGTGGAAGATCGAGATACGTGTTTGTTCTGTCGAGTCAGACTTATCAAACAATCGAAGTTAAATAATATATTTTCCGGACTGACTCAAAAAGAAAAATGCAAATTGTGGCAGGCGGAGTGTGCAGAAACTTTGAGCAACTTGTTACTCGGGACAAATAATCATCCTTTGAAGGAGTACTTTATAAATACAGCATTTTGTTTTAAATGTACAAAAATAGTAATGGATATGCATTTTACTTGGAGTCAATTAACAGCTCTGGAAAATAGAATCAATGGCTACCTAAAGCATGTCAAGTCCCTTTTCCGAAAAAACTTTAAGGAAATCCCGCACAGCAGTATATTTGGTAAAGGCATCATGGCTCAATTAAATTGGAGTAATTTCAACCCTGGAAGAGGCTACTCGTATGATCAAGTCATTCAGCTGTTTATGAGTGGTAATAAACACAATTAACGAAATAATAAATATTAAATGGTTTAATTTAACCTGGTTCTGGCTAATAAAAAGATTATTTAATTATTTCTGTAGTAATAGAGCCGGAAGGGTCCACCGAAGGGGAAACTGAAAACAACTATTATCCTCTTAATATTTTGGAGGTTGAATACGAAAATGAAGTTGCATCAATGTCAGAGGCCGATCGGGAAGCACTGATGAATTTTGAAGATAATCAACTGTTCCCAATGTATCACGACATTCCAGACAACGAATTGGGAAGTGGAAATGCTGACGGTACTGACAATGTTACATCTTCTGGAAAATTAATTGGTCACGTAGCTGGGAAAGGAGATGCAAGCAAGTACAGAGAAGAAGAATGTTCTGATAGTGGCAGCAGCTTTATTGCTATAAGTTCAAGTAGTTCTGAATCCGAATACAGCAGTTCCGGTACTGAGCGTCGTGGGAAACGAGTTTACAAAAAATATACTCACAATTCCAACTACCAAAACAAAGCACCCGTGCCAGTATCTACGGGACAAAATGTTGTAGCAGAAAAAATAAATATTAAACCATCATTCAGTGCCAAAAATCTACCTCAACCAGAATTCGTTGGATCATCCGGTAAAGTTTTTCTTCCGGTTCTTCCTAAAATTAACATTGGCGTGTCATCTATTGCGTTACCGGTATCCCACACGATTGCACCATCGCCCAGTACGAATGTTTCACCTGAAACTGAATCAGTGTCTAATGTTAAAAATAATGTTAATGTTTCGCCGAAAACCAACATTGTAGAAGCATCTGACTCCATCGAGCCAGAAAACAAAGTAAGAGAACCACGAGTCAAAGCAAATGATTTACAACACAACATGGATCCTGGTATTAGCAGTGAAGCAGCATGTTTACCTAGAAACGATTCGCTGGAAGACGAACCTGTTGACATTGTAACTTCTTCTGGTGTACATGACAAAGCAACGGTTCCAAGAAGACCATCGGCCGAGGTCGTGAAAATCGGAATAGGTTTGAATTCTAAAAAAGGACTTGTTCTTATACCCCAAATTAATTTTAAGACAACACCAAAGAGCAATTATCCCCAACAAGAAAGTGATCTTGCCAAACTTGGCACTTCAGTGACGCCTAGAATAATGAACAATAATATTGCTTCTTTGCAAAATTTTGATAATCCCAAAGATCAGCACAATTCTTCAAAACGCATGCAACAATTTATAAACCAGCAAACTTCGAAGAAAAGAGGACATGCAAGAAGACCATCGCCCAGTAATTCGAGAAAAAAACCAAGGAGAAATAAATTGTCACGAAAAGGTCTAATGCTAAATGCTGACATGGGATGTGAATCCTCAGACAGTATCTTAAGTTGCAGCAGTTTCAGTGTGGGTAGTAGCAGTGACTCTGATTCACATTTAGCTATACCACCGATCAAACATCGTTCAAAGCACCTTGTTAAAAGAAGAAGAAACCATAGTAGTTCGTCTTCAGTTGTTGTAATTGATTCAGATTAATGAATGCATATGATTTTAGTTAACTTATAGAAAAGGATTTGTCTTACAGAAAAAAATATTTTATCTAATTATGTAATATTCATTACAGTTTTTCACTCGTTGAAATAAAGTTTTAAATGTTAACAATAATGGAAAATTTCTTATAAAGTAGAGAACGGACAGAGACAGACAAATCAGACAATGCATGGCATAAATGTAAAAAGAGGCAGGCAAGTGAGTCATGAAAATCGTCAAAATAATACTTAAGTAGGCATCAAAATAGCAATTTTGTTGTTATTGTTGAATTCATTTGAATATATCCTACAACTGGTCTTTTATCAACATTATTTAGTTATGTGTACATAAAGATTTAACTTAATATTATGACAGTATGGATTTTTTAAAGCTAATTTAATTTTATGTGTGTCTTCGGATAAAAGTAGCTCATTGAAGAGCTGATTATAATCATAAACATTTATGTTCAATTGTAAGGGCCGTTAATAATGCACACTCATGAAGCAATAACTTTTCAATTACAATTAACTTTTCTACTAAATTACTTTGTGAAATTTTAGTGTGCCTTTCTGTGACATAATGTTGAATAATATAGCTTTGTTACCTCGATTGAATACAGAGAATAGACGAAACTTTATTTTGTAAATAGCCAGAGCTATATTTTATTACACGTAAGAACTATCAGCCAATGACATTATAATATGATTATGACAGGAATGAAAGAAACTGGGAGAAATATATTTAACCGGTCGTGAATGTTAAAAGACCAGTGAATTATTGCTTGACATTTTAATCAGTTTACTTGACTGATGCAACTTCACCTCTGCTGATGGCCTTGTGACCTCCGGCTTTAGGCAGAACATCAAAGTCAAAGATTTCCGTGGGGACACCGAGTGTGCAACAAGCATTTGGAACGTCCACAATGGATGCAACTCTTCCTTCACACGGACAACAGGACAGCAACAGATAAATCTGTTCTCCAGAATATCCTAACTTTTTGAAGTACTCGATGCAATTGTAAACCGCCTGCTTGTATGAAACAGTGGCGTCCAGGTAGTGCTGTTTTCCATTTTCATCCACACTGATTCCCTCAAAGGTCAAGAATTTGGTGTAGCGAGGTTCTACTGGTCCGGGCAAAAATATTGGGTTTTTCGCTGCATGAAGGCTCACGCCATTTTTGATGATTTTCGTCCTCAGGGTCAGAACACCGCTCATTTCAATTCCACCACAAAACTGTTAGAATTTTAATAATGATACATTGTTAGTTAATTCATGAAAATGTCAACACAAGGAAAATCATAAACAACTTATAAGCGGCAACAATCACTAAACTACTACATCTAGCACAGTTTGCAGTTCATAATAGACGTGTGTTAATTTAAATCCTTTTTAAATAATAATTACAAATTAACTCGTAAATCCTTTATTCATTGTTTGTTATTATTATTTCTTTTTTAAATGAATTCTATATACGGCTGTCCTCATGAGAGAATGCGTTCATAATAGCGTTAAATAATTAATAAAAAATGCTAGCAGGAAACTCATTCTTAAAATTGTATACCAACCAACTCAGCTCACTAAATTATTTCATAACGTTATTGCCAGATAGTTTCTATATACATCATCTTTATTTACATCATTCTATTTTCTATTATTCTTCTTCATTCTATTTAGTTAACAATGGGGAGTCATCACGCACAGGACGCAATGTGCGTGTGCGTGAAAATACGTGCGTATAATAGGAAACTAGTTTTCATAACAATCATTCTGATCATAATCTCCTGAAATGCCTATTTATTGTAGTTTGGTTATTTTTATCGCTTCAAATCCGAAGAGATTCTAACAATAAGACAAATAATTATAATTTCCCATGAACCGTCCACCTATTGTGTCTCACTATTGTCACTATTAGATCTGAAATGCTGCTTTGCCACAGCAAATAAAACACGGCTTTATTATTTACATATGCATCTTATTTTATAAAATTGCATTATATTTGCATTAGATTGAATCGGTTAATTTGCTTACTGCAACTTCTCCATCTCCTTGAGAAAAGTGGATGTCTCCCATGCTTAATTGAGCCCCTTTGACATAAACCGGGAACCAAACTTTAGATCCTCTGGACAAATTTTTGATGTCACAATTACCGCCATGCTCCCTTGGTGGAACTGTTCTCGCAGCTTCCTTTTTAACCTTTTCAGCCGCTGGAGTCCCTTCCAGAGATCCTACAAGGGCGCCCGTGTACAAAGGAGGATAGGCCAGGGCAGGGACCTTATTTGGTGCAGTATTAATTAGCTCCTGTTCTCTCCGGTTCCACTCGGCCAACAATTCTTTCGACGGAGCACAACCAATCAATCCAGGATGAATCAGTCCTATGAATTTTAAAAATACATATTAAGCAAATTGCTTTTGTAACTAAATATTAATGGCAAGAATGCATAGCGATTTTGAAAAACATGTATTCATGGTATCACGTCATTCTATTTTTTACTATAGGTGTAGTTTGCACACTTGATTAAGGGCACTAAAATATTTTTGTTAATTACATCGATTACTTTTAAATCAACTACCTGCGAATCAAAATGTTACTTTGTACAACTTACTTTTCTGGTCGTTTAAAGAGAATTTAAAAAATAACAAATTTTTGCCTTCCCAGTTTTTTACTGTTTCTTCAAATAAATTAAACTACAGTGTAAGAATTGCAAAATACAAGGTCGACACGTGTAATCTGGTAAACAAATATAGAAGATCTGTTTTCTCAACTAACCTTTGGGTGTTTTGGTTTAATTTAAAATGGTCAAAACTTGATTCGGTTCCACTATATCCTACATCGCGTGTTTCCTTCTTACTTCCAGAATTATTCAACCTTTCTTTACCACAACTACTAAAACTACATAAAACAAAATGCAATATTGCAAGCTATACGATATACTACATTTGTCTGTAACCAAAGCATAAAGCTAGAAAGATAAAACAAGTTTACAAAACTACTAGTTGCATGCTATCAGCGTTTGTCAAGGTCGTCTTTTACTAACACTAATACTAGTGTAAGTTACACTTGAATCGTGATAGGCAGACTTGATTTTCTAAGTCGATGTGGTTAAGACTTTAAGACTTTAAAATGTTAACATGTTTATTTTGAGCTAAAGTAATTATAAGAAGAAAACTCAATATTTCAATCCCTACATACTAAAGGATTTTGATGATTACCTGCAAACTTTACTCCGGGAATATGACGACTGGATGCATAAATGCCGTCGAAATCCCAAATGGCTTTTTTGGCTTCTTTGTATTGATCACTGAGGAATCCACCTCCGTTGTTAACATCAAAGATACCAGTGAAGCCCCATTCTTCGCCTGGCAAAGGTTGAACATCAAGAATTTCAACTTCCAACAAATCTCCAGGTTCGGCTCCTTCAATCCCTACCGGTCCCGAGAGGTAGTGAACTTGACTCAAATCAACATTTTTCATGTCTGTAGCGTCGTCATCATTTTTGATTTGACCTCCTGCGAAAAATAAATTAATTTACAATAATTGCGTACTGCATATTCATGTCTTTCGTACAATCCGTTTGTTGAAATAATTATAATGCGTTTTTTTGCATTTCATATTCTTAATAACTAAATATGATTCTGAACAAGACTAAGTGTCTGGTCTTTTAATTTTCAATAATATTATTATTACCATTGTTTCCTGGTAAAACAATGGTAAAAAAGAGAAGACCTGGCTCACTAGCCTACTTTGACCAAAAGTCTAGACTACCATCCAGACTCACCGCATAGGCCTTTCCGGGTATGCAAGAGGACTAATAAATACCCTTTCGACTTTAGACTAGATATTCAATTTTTACGCTGCTTTACTAGCTAGTAGCTACGATTAATAATATTAATAACTAATATTATTTGCTCCTTATTAGTACCTACTCATATCATCATATTAACAATCAACAACCAAAAACATTATAGCTAATTACAATTAGTCACAATGTCCAATAAATGATATGATAACAGACATTGTGAACATTAACTTAAGTTTCTCTTAACAAATATTAACAATGTACGTTTTCTTATGCGAAATGGAATCCTCAAATATCACGAAATCACGATCTAGCTCTAGCTAATCTCTTTTCAAGCCAATCTAAGTCATCTTCATAATCTTCCATATCGTTTATTATTATTATTGTTGTATTATAGTCAAGAAATGGGACATGTAACAAAAAACTTGATATGTATAATGTAAATATATGTATTAAAGAGGGTTAAACATTATGACATGAATGATTTACCGGTCCAGTCGATGCATTCCACTCTAAATGTCTCGTCCGGTTTTACGGTGACAATTGGTGGAATATCAGGGTGCCAACGGTTGTGCAAAACCTTTCCAGCAGGCTGTTCCCAGGCAGCTTTGTTTATGTCTACGGAAATGACGGTACGTGGTTTCCCCATAGTGTGTAATTGAATTACAAGTTTTGGAAAATCTTCAGGTTTTAGTAAATCGTAAAGGATACTTGCTCCACAGTCCGCACTCCACAAAACAGAAACGAAGACTGAAGTTGATTAAAAGCGAGCTTAAATTAATAAACCATGCAAACTCATGAACTCCATGCAAAACATCCAACCCACAACCTTGAAAAACTGACTGTCAGTTCATCAGGCTCTATGGTTACTACATATGAAATTCAACACAGACTTCTATAATTTATATAACACTTTTCCCTAATATTAATTTCTTTTCACTTATCAGACTCATTACAACACAAACAGTGTGTTGCTTTGCAATATAAAAGAACACACTCCTAATATCCATTTATCTCATTTTTAAACAGGTTCAGTGGCCACAGTGAGGCCAGTCTATAGCCAGTCAGTTTCAGTGAACATTATCACGGTCATTACATCTACCTATATACAAATACCAAGTTTCAACATTCAAGGACGTCCTCTTCACACACCGCTTTTCGTCAGTTAGCAAAGCATCCTTAATCCTTATATAGCTTCACGCTGGCAGTTGTCATGTCACATTTCAATATCGCTGCTTCTCTTACTTCTTTGAAAGTTGGTATGAGTTTAAAGTTGCAATTTAATTATTTAACCCATTCTTGGGATGCAACATGTTTTATTGAAACCCTAAAACATCTCTGTCTCGATTTTGTAGCACGATAAGGAAGTAGGTCCTTAAATCTTTTTTACCTATGCACACTTATCCAGCTTTAAACGATCTACTTGCACTGCTTTCCAGTTCTGGCAGTTTTCCTTACATAATGAATTTTTTACTATACCGTGTATTGTGTAACACTCGAGTGGGTTTTGGTGCTTTAAGAACAGTGTTGCTGTTGCTGACGAGTATTAAAACTTGAATCTGACCTGCATCTTTCTTGCATTAGGCGTTCAATTTTTTATTTTAATGTTAATCATGATATTAAAGATAAAAGCTTTTTCATGTATGCTATTTCTATCAGCATAATGAGAATTGCAATTGTACTGCATGTAATAGCTCCCTAATTTAAGGCAAACACTCAAGCATCGTTCATTCATTGTTTTTAATTTTATAAACGAGTTAAACTTCACGCTGAATAATAATTGAATAAATGAATGGTGAGTAATGTCACTTAACAAAACCATTACACAATTAAGCCATTTACATTTTGAAATACACATCACTGGTAGGCAGGACATTCTTTTTTTCCTGTTGTCTCCTATTATTATTATTGCGTTATGTGTCGTGTCTAGTCTGAATGATAAACAACTGCGACTATTTTCCATTCATTAATAATATTATATTATTGTCCGCATTGATGGACCAGTTTTTATTTTTATTTCAGCTTTTCCTGATTCACCTAAACAATTATAAAAGTTTATAAAAGTTTAGTACTGGTATAACGACTTAAAGTCTCAAAATTGACTGCGAAAATGACACTCGACATCGCACAATTACACGGAAATTAAACTAAAATGCCTAGAATTATTGTTCATTTCATTTGGCTAATTTCTAAAATTCTCCATTAGAATATGGAGCCACATAATGCGGACAATCTTTTCTTTGCTTATTAGGAAGGTAAATTACTTCATTACTATTAATTGTATGTTTAAAATATTGTATATTAGATGGTTAAAGAATTTCGACAACACATCGAGTGCATTTAAAAAGATATTAAACTTTTAATGTTCATTTAGAAAATAAATAACATTAACATTACTTTTCATATCCTAAAGTAGCCATGATGTCACGAGAGAAATTTTCACTTCTTACGTTGCTGCTTCCAAAGGTACACCGGTGCCGAAGTCGGTGTTTCAGGCTGAATTCGCTTTTGTATAGTTCGACTTTTATCCTGTAACAAAATAATAAAAATTGAAGTCATAAATTATAAATATGACAAAATCAACCTAAAGTGTAAAATATTTTACTCGTTGAACTATCCAGAATATTTTAAAATGATATTGAAACATTGTGGCTCTAATTAGGTTCAACTTGTCAACTTCTATTTATTTAATTTCATATAACTTCTATTTCAATTGGAATTTGCGATAGAGACGAAGAAAAATTGAAAAAATATAACTGAAACTCAATTCCAACGAATGATAGTATTTGAATTGAACGATGAATGTTATCTGATGGGTATTTAAACAAACGTTCGTGAATTTATATTTATTGATAGAACATTATTCCAAGAGTGAATAAAAATAACATAATTAATTAGTGTAAAAACGCATGCATCTTCAGTGCCTACTTTTTAGCTAAAGGATACAACGGCGAAACTCATAACTCATGCAAGAGTATTAAATTAATTAAAGCTTTGGTAATTCGCTAATTCACTATACAATGTATTGTAAAAGTTTGGTAAAATTATTATAAAATAAATATATAGATATATAAATTTCAATATTTTTCAACATACCATAAGCGCTCGTTTAACTTCTATTTTTCTTTGAAGGACTGTAAGTTTTTCGTGTCTTTCTTTCCGCTTTTCCAATTCTTTGTATGATTTTCTACTCAGTTTTGCTATTTCTTGAATCTTTGCTGCATCTGTAAAACTGGCTGGGAGAATATTCTTCGTCAAGTCTGCTGTTCTAAGACGATTGTGTCTTCGTGTCAGTAACGCGGCCGGAGTGTCTAATCGTTTAGCAAGGTTAAACTTTTTCAATTCTTTTGTTGAATCCACAAAAAATGTGTGTTTGTTGACCGGAGCTTGATCCTTCATTTGCGCAGTGGCTTGAAGTCGTTCAATTTTTCTTTGCTCCATTACTCTACGACTGGCAACATAATTGTAATCTTGAGTTTGCATTAAAGCGATTTGTTCTGGAGTTAAAGCTTCCTCTTTTGCTTTACTTCTGTGCTCTCCATTTTCCTATTGAAATAACAACAATAATTATCATTGTCATTAATAAGTCAAATATGTCTTGGCACAATTTTAAATATGTCAAAATGAATCAGAATAATATAGAATACAATTTAACTTAAGTATATATACCTGAACTTGAGAATTTATCATGTGGTAATAAAATTCATCTGGATTCCGATCTAATGCTCTTTTATGTAGATATTGTAACTGGGCCTTCTTTTCATTGTAATCACTGCAATAAACAATTAAGCATCAGAATTCAGAATGTTATAAAAGAAGATCCACAGGTAAATGCAGATTCTACTTTATCTCTTCACCCTTGAACAGCCCTTGAGCGTTAACAGTTTCTGTAAACACCCTTACCAGTCATACACCGACAATTTCGACTTTCAATTTATGATTTAAATGAATTATAATATTCAATATTAGAAATAACAAAGGTTGATTGTTTTACTTTGCCCGAGTTTTGTAGTCCTTATGTTTTTCCAAAATTCCTAAATGTTTCCGTGATTCCGGCTAAAACATAGATAGGGACCAGTCAATTAAAATTTACCCTTAACTCTTAATTCATTTGCAAAAGGTGAAAGATTGAAGATTAACTGTTGACTTTAATAAATAAATAAATAAAGATAACATTAAAATTACCTGATGAACGCTCTCTGTGTGGCTTTTGATAAGCTTTATTGGCGTTTTTCCACGAAGACATTTTAAGGATTAGTCTACTTTATCCACAAACAATTATTTCAGACAGACACTGCTTTTATATTAGTTAATTATGAATTGATGATGAAACACTAATTATTAATTAAATTCACCGAAAATGATATTCTTGCCAACACTGGGGAGAGTAATAAAATACCAATCGCACATTGCACTTTAAAAGTTGCGCTGTAGTAACTCTTCACACAACATAACGCAGCGTATAGCTTCTGTCTAATATTTCTGCACTGGCGTCACATTTCACAACACGGACGGAAAGAGGCATGAGGCAGTAGAGGCAGGCAGGTATTGAAGCTTGAGGCAACGTGAGACTTCATGTTTTATATGTAAAAAATACGATGCTATACTATAATATGCTGCCATCGTACCATCCCATGCCTATTATTAGTTTACAAACATAGAAAATAGGTTTAGGCAATGAAATTGCCTGCAGATCAAACAATCGTAATCACACAATACAAATAATCCATCCATATTATTATTATTATTAGTTATAAAATTATTCAATTAATATATCTTTATAATAATAATTACTATAATTAATCAGTCATAAAACGCGATGTCGCAAGCAACTCTTCAGCTCTACTCTGCAATCTGCAATCTGCGTAGAGACAGTTCTCCTTTCTCATGTTGCCTCTTGCTCCTACAACCAACATGGTAATAATTATTACTCTTTTAAATGATTAAAAATTGCCATTTTATAGTTGTTAAGTAACTTTTTTATCTTACTACTTTAAAGTATGCAAAGTATAGCAGTCACTGAAAATTATAAAACCTTAATAAAATATGATCATATATAATCATAAATTTTGTTTGGAATGATTTCATGGTAAAATATCAAAATACGAATGCAACAACTTGACTCTTTTGTGGGACTTATTGTGCAAATGCCCTGTGCAAACTTTCAATCAGAGGGACTTAAGTTAATCCTGCTCCATTCAATTCAATTTACAAACAAAATTCAACCTTCTTTAATTATTGGATAACATTTCTGCATGACTCAAATAGTCTTGATTATTAAAGGGGAAACATACCTATGCATGCATCCATAATTATTGCATTTCAGAGCGAATCAAAATTAAATACCAAATACCAACTGCACAATGATGAAGAAAATCATATTTGTTAAACTATGTCATTGCAAATAACATTTATCTAAATTAACTGTGGTACTATATTTGATAAAATTATATACTATTTCCAGAACTTAATTATAAGTGATTTAATATTAGGTGAACGGCGCATCTACAATTTTGTTATGGGGGGCTTAGGGGCCAATAATGACAAAATTAGCGGCTTTTGGCCGCAAAAATACCCCTTTTTCCGGAATCTGGGAGGGGCTGAAGCCCGCCAGCCTATACGTAGATACGCTCTTGTATTATTACCTACTTACATAAATTCATGGTGGTTTAAAATAAAGCAAAATTCTGTAAGTAGTTAAATTACAGTTGAACAATTATTACTTCGTAACCAATGATTAATGATATTGCTTTAAATAGGAATTATTTATGTATTATATTTTTCTTTGCCATATTCTACGAATAAATCGAATTCATAAATCTACGAAACCAAAAATCAGAACACTTTTTATTTTTCCATAGTGGTTGAACTTGCATTTCAGAAATTATGAAATTAACATTTTCCAGTTATTGGTTGTAAATAAAAGTATTTGTATGAGTATCTGAATGAGCATGACGTTATTGATACTGTGTCTTTCGTTTGGAGTTTAATTTTTATATTTCCAATATTTCTAGACACAATAACTTATTATCAATTATATTGCTTTCAAGATAACTTCTAGGTATTCTTCCAAGGAATAATTATAACCATTTATTCCTAACTATTTATTAGGAATTTTACAGCCCTGGTCATAATAATTTATTTATGGGAACATTACTACATATAAATATATATATATATGTTGCTGCTTTTAAAGGCATCTATTCAATTTGTTTAAACTATAATAAGTTTTTTGCTAAAGTTAATAAACTATGAACATGTATATTAGTATATAGTATGCATATGTACTATAATAGTCACAAAAAATCACTCTTCAAAGAATTAAGGGCTTCACTTGTTCGCGTAAAACTTGCATATTTAGTCATAGTCATAATGGCATCGCAGGTTCGATTAAGGGCTCTCAGTTTTGTTTTTTTCTTTGGATGTAAGTTGAACTGCCTTCCCTGGAAATGGGATGCTTCAAAGCAAAAATTCACTTTACTCAACAAACGACGGATTACTTTATTTTATGCAATAACAATCGTCAGTTTTATCAGCCATGGATTGGAATGGCTTTCTCTATTTTGGTCTACAAAATTTAACTCAGATTTGGTTTCCACCTTCGAAAGAAGTATTCATTTCGCTCTTTGCACCTCATTTGCAATTGTTGCTGTTTGCCAAATTAATACGCTGATATATAAAGAAGAATTCATGTCAATGATCAATGAATATTTTCAATTGATCAATTCTATGGGTAAACAAGATTTTACAACTAATTATTATTCAAAAATATAATCAGCATTGCTTAAAAATAGTTAATTTTCATTTCAGAAAGAAAACTGCGTAAAAAACGCAAACATTCTTCAACGGATATGGTCGACTGGGCAATCGGCGGTTTAACAATTGTGTTCTTTATGCAAATGTTCTTATCAATTACCTGCCTCCAGATTTTAGTCGGTCGATTTAATTTGGAGGAAATTTTTATTGTCAAACATCTTGGTTGGGATTCAATTATTACTCTTAGATTGTACTCTCTTTTAACAGCAGTAAATCTGAATTTGACATTATACTTCGCAGTTCTATACTCCACCTCTGCTTTCAGTGTCGGATATTCCTTGCTGACCTGGTTACGTCAAATAAGGTAATAATATTAGACTAAAATTATTTTAAAAAACCTTCCAAGCCCGTTAACAATTTTCCTTTTTGTCGGTTCAATACAGTCCAACATGATGTCACGTAATGTTTTGATTTATTGCAGGAAACAAATATCTGAAGCATTATCTCAAACAATGGACCCACACGTCAAAATAGCTGAAATGTGCAGATTTAGAAAACTCTACGGCATTTCGAAAATTTTCTTCTCTGTTTTAAATGTCATGTTATGTAAATTTTTACTGCCAGGAGTACTTTTAGCTATGAGTCCTGTTGTGACAGTACTGTTGTACGTGAGTATTACAGGTCATGCACAAGAGAATGACCTTTTGACCCAATCATTTTTAATTAGCGTGTCTATGATAATCATTTTCATCATTCGATTTGGAATGTGGTTAGCGACAAGTGTAACAGGGGAAACTAAAGACATTCTTCGATTGTTTAAATATATCCAACACTCTGCCAACTGTTCCAAAACAAGGAAGAAAGAATTTGAGTCTTTACAACCCATTAAATTTCATATGAACAATTTATTTATATGTGAGAAAGGAACAGTCCTTATCTTTCTACGCATCATATTCGAAAATTTAGCAACCCTTCTGATCTCGTTTCGTAAGCATGGGAAAGAAAGCTAAGCTATTTTGAACAATTTTTTTGTTCTACTATACAGATAATACATGTTGGCCAGTGCATGTGCTATGCTAACTAACACTGTACACAGTCTGCAAAACATTTAGTGAAAAAGAGAATATCTAACGAAGAAGCAAAAAATGATTAATACCTACAAATACATACATATCGTTAAATAATTTTCACTCATGAAGGAAGCAAAAATGTTTAGACTGTTACATTTTCCGAAATATCGTTGAGCAAAGTAATAAATAGTCTAAAATTATTTGCAAAAATTCGGTGAATAATTATTATTGTCAATGTCAAGTATTTTTGTTTTATTTATCCAAGATAACTTCAGTATAAAATTATTTTTTCATTTTTCCTAAATATTTTTCCATTAAAAGCAGCAATAACATTTCATAATTCAGAATAAGTCAGGCTTTCATTCTACTCTAAAGTACATAATTCAGTCCTATATTTTCTGTTTTACACATTTCTCTTAAATTATCTACATTAAAGCTTTATATTGGACGGGGTGTATGAAGTCCTTCAACATCTGGTCCTAGGTGTGGCCAATGATTTGAGTGGGAAGAACTTGGATTCCAATCTTTCAGATCAGAAGTAAATGAAGATCGATATTTTAATGCATAGGATGTCGTATATCCACTACTCCCTTCTAACTGCGTCAGAATTGTTATCACTTGTCTGAAACATCATTTTACATAAAAATTAGTTCGGCTCATTGTAGTTTAAATCTCAAAAATATGAAATAGAAAAAATGAACCTGTGGAGAGGAGGTACAGCATCAGCTGTCTTAAAATACTTCCTGGTGGAAATGACATTGAAACTTCGTTCACAATCGCATTGAACTTGAACCCATTGATTCTCGTAAAGATTCTCTACAACAACGACTAACCCTGACATTCCTCTTGTAAGTGAATAAGTTGCAATGCCATCAGAGTTTGAGTGTCTTTTCCCTTTTTCCAGTGTCATTCGAATAAGAACATCTGCTAAAATATTTGGCGGAGGTGCAATTTGTTCAGCGATAATCTTATTAGATGTGTGTAAGACCATGGTATAATTGTGGTAGCGTGATTCTATTGAATAAAAACATAATATTATTGTTACAAAAATGAAAATCATTGACAGAAATAGCTACAAAACGTAGACAATTATAATTTTTGGGAAATACCACTTCTCCAATGGTTGAAAGCTAATGGTATGGCAAAATAACGACCGGGTTCAATCATAGCTTGGCAACCAACAAATCCTTGTACTCGTCTTTTCGAGTGTTGCACTACGTTTAACACAGAGATACTTCGAGTAGAAGGGTCACATCGTAAAAGGATGACACACAAATCTAACTGATCAAGAGATTTGTCAGATTTTCTGTACGGGAAACATAAATATACCAATTAAATCTTCATTAATATTACAAAAACATTAAGACTATATTTAAGTACGAATTAAAGTGTAAAAAGTATAAATATTCTCACCGTTTGCCTTCTTGGAACAATGTGATGTCGATTTCTGTGGTGTCTTTGACAGTTATTAAAATGCAAGGATGTTGCAAATCTGCTGAAGGAGGCAATATTCCATGAAATCTGTGCTCATGCCAGCCTTTGCGAACTTTGCAAACGTCAATACAGTCAAAATATCTATCGATTAAAAAAAGATCCTTGAATATTTCAAACATTATTAATATTAATACCACTAGCAAATTAGTACTAAAATAAATTATGCGAGTGATTAACAAATATAAGTACTTCAACATATCGTCAAAAGACATCCAAAATATTCCATCGTCAGAACCATGAGGCATCAGTTGTCTTCTTAGGTCTGGAGTCCACAAGGATGAAGCATCACTCCAATCGCCTTTCCAACTAAAACGACCCCATGGATTTCGTAATCTCACCAATCTAGATATATATATACACATAATATAATACAGATATAAAATGTTCATTTGGAAATATGTCACCAACAAACTAATAATGAAATTACACTGGTTGATGTTTCCATTTTTATAAGTGTCTTTACAATATGCAGCTGTACCATCTATGTATGCCAACAAAATTATACATTACCTAAGTCCATTTGATCCATCTACAGTTAAAACCGAATAAGCATGTTCTGATAGAAGTCCCATTTCACGATATTTATCTTTATTAACTTCAGTACCTCCCCCACATGAGGCTCCCATCAGAAATCCAGCCGAATATCCGGAAAGCAGTTGAGCCCACACCAGATCGATGTCCAATTCTTCGTCAGCACTCAGATAATGTTTCTGTATGTAACAATAAACCGTCAATCAATAAAACACTTGTAGAAATGAAGTACTCCCAACATCGTGTGAATTTTTTTAAATAGTAGGAAGCCACTCTAGATGGAATAAATATCAGAATACTGCTATGGAATACTAGAAAGAAAATTAACCTGAAGATAAATACTTTCGCAGGGATATCCCGTCAGTGTGGCGAGTCCTTCTGTGGACCGACCTGCCACAAGAGCTTCGTAGCAACCATGAATTTTAGCAACTGCCTTTTCAATCAGAGGCACCCAGAGCTGCCTACGTTTTGCCTGAAAGTTTACAAAGGGACAATATAGAAAAAATATTACAGAATATTTTTTTTTAATATTTTCTATATATATAGAATGCACAATCTGACACGAGATTGTTTTCATTTGTCTACCTGAGAATAGGTCAGTTTGTTTCTCGTATCACACGGCAGTAAATCATCAACAATGACGTTCACCCACGACCCGTTTTTACATAAACGAATGAGATACGCTCCAACAGGACTAATTTCTTGTGTAACTAAAATATTTTCCACCAGTTCAGTTCTCTCTGCAATCACTGCAAGAGAACTCAGAAGCCAACAATTTCCCAAAACTCCTAGAAGAAAACGTTTTGTGTAAACATCAATCTTGTACATATTTAGTAATTCAATTTAAAGTTATCTTGTAAAACGGAAAAAGAAATTAAAACATTATTTGAACAATCAGAAAATGAACCTTGTGAGATATCTGAAGGCAAAGGGGTACGAAGCACGGTCCATTTGATATTCTTCTTTTCCTGAGTTGTAATATCTTGCGGGCGTTTCCATTCACTGACTGAATGTTTCTGGTCCTTACTTTCTTTTCCATCAAAATAAAGTGACTTGGGTGTAGGGGGAAAGGAATCGTCAACGAAAACAATATTATTTTCAACGCAAAATGAAACAATTTCTTGATATTTAGTGCAGTAGGACAAATCTTGCTTGACTGGTTTCTTTGCAACAGGTACAGCCGTTATATTGGTTGATTCGTTGGGAGAATTCGTTTTTGGTAGACCTTGACAAATCTCACATTTTGTTGACTGCATCGAATTTTCAAAGGTGCAATGCTTACATAACCATTTCACATTAACGGAGTTATTATTATGGTTCTGGAAATGAAAAAAAATCAATCGTATGAATCCGCTTGGTGAAACTTAATAATCCACACGAGTTGTGTACACTTTCAACTTAATAAAATGACAGGGATTAGAGGCTGGAGTATAAATATGGAGTTTGTAAACATTATAAATGAATTATTATTATTAATTATTTTAGCAGTACCTTCTTATGACTTGATTCTTTGATTTTGCTGCACTGACAAACTTTACATTTAAGTAAATCTAGTGGATTTTGCAAAGTGCATTGTGGACAACTCCAAAAATCTTTCAAGGCAGTAGAAGACAACTCAATTTTTAGCTTTCTAATTCTATTAATATCAGATATTTTGTTCGGATTCCTTGGGGTTTCACAAGCTTGACAGTTGGGAGAAATGTTTCCATAATTGACTAATGTGCATTTAATGCATGTCCATCGTTGAGAATCCTTTAGGATACCTCTGCCAATGTCCAAAGTTTCCATACTTCCGCAACCTTAAACGAAGTTGTAATAAATACAAATCAAGAAAAAGCCCAAACAAGTTTGGCCTTAATAAATGTAAAACAATACATGCATTGGATTTCGTTAGTATATGGTCTGTGTTAATAATTTCGGGATCCAAATAAAAATGAAGCAACCTGTGGACTCATACCAATTGAATTGAATTTATTTCAAGCGTAAATGGCAAAGCCATTTAACATCATAGACTCTTAACAACATCTGTAAAATGTAGCCAAAAATGTAATAACATCTGAAATAATAATTGACAGATAAATTTTCCTTACCGAACAGTTCAATTTTCTTTACACGGAGTATTGTAAGTATTTTTATAATACTACATTCAGACAGTTAAAGTTGTCGCAGAGCAAAAAATGGTTTACCTATATATTTGTAAAGTAAATGCTATCACGGTTTTAGAAATTGATTTATAATTCGATAATATAATTTTATCTATAAATGCGGAATGCAAAATAATGAGATGAGGATATTTGCTTTGTGATGCATACGAGTGCGTGGTATTCTGATACTGTGATAGTTTGATGCTGTGATACTCTGTGTAGAGTTTACGGTTGATTGAACATTGAACAAGGCTAGTGCTTGTGTCCTATAGATGCTTGTTAAACTAGAAGTGCTTATTTAATATATACATAATAAATCGGCAATAGTACTATACTATATTTATTCTTGCATTTATTATTGTACACCACTATGGGCAGTCCACATGCACGTAAATAATACTAAATACACGTTTATAAATATTACAGAGCAAAATGTTAAAACTTTTGTTTCTATGTCTCACTTCACTGCACTGTACTACATCGTCTCAACTTTCAACTCACTTCTCTATTCACCTACTAACTATACCACTTCACTTGTTGAACACGCTTGTATACGCTACGAACCATTATTGCATTACAAAAGTTTGTGATGTGCTGAAGTATGTGTACTGTACATATTATTATGTAGAATGTACAATGTTCATTACTCATATACATACGAGAAATACTGTAGGTAATGTAAACTGTACTCACAGTCACAAACAAAACGCTAAATAATGTCTCTCTGACTCACCATTTGTACAAAAGCACATTATCGTACACGTTAGTTTCACGTTTCCTATTTAGCTACATATCGTCATCTCATTCATTCAACAAGTCATTCACTTTTTAGGTACAATAATAAAAACTGAATCACCGAATCTGTATCTTTTGTCTAATAATGCTTGACACGTAGCAAGAATTTTTATGCCAAGTCATGCTACAGATTTTTGCAAGGTTAGGCTACTCTTACTTTGATTTCAGCATTTTCTATGTAAGATTGTTAAAATGTGCAGGAGAAAATTGCAAAACTGATTCTTCATACAACTAAATCATCAAGCATTCACATTGTCATTCAAATAAATTTAGTAAACAGTTGCTCTTTAACCTGATTTTTGAATGGCTTTCTATAAAACTTGTTCAAACGAAACCAATAAAGCTTTCTTATTCTTTTGAACACAATTTAAGCGAAATTGTAAATTGCCTAATAGTTTTATACTTTATTATTGTGTTTTTAATAGTAATTAAACTGAACTAATTAACCGGAATGTTCTGGAAGTTGGAATGGTTTTTATAACTGCAAATGTTCATGTATAAACAAAAGTTATGTCACAAGCCAAAGCGCATAATCATGTACTTTCCACGTTTGACAAATTAATTACCTTACTTGGTTTGTTGAGCAAAAAAGATGCGATTTGCCTTTTACAGTATTTGGCAACGATATGTAATTTTATTTAGTTATAACTGTATTCTACACTCGTATGCACAATTCTTATCTTTTGTGACTCATGGTCATTACAATACAATCAAACTGGCGTTCTTCGTTATCTATAATTGCTATTGTAATGAGTTTCAAAGTCGCAGATAACATTTAGTAATCCAACACTCTGACTCTAGTCACTCTAGTATTGAGTCTCTTAATCTAATCTTAAACTCATATTTTAATGCTGACAAGTTGCAACCAAATGCTAATAAATATCATTTCTCTATTATGGCAAAATTGCAACTTTGTATCATTTTATCGACAAAAATTACGCAAATTGCACAAAAATGGGAAATTCTGTTTGTATCCTTCCGTAGTGGAAAAATGAGAAATGCGGATAAAAATGATCTATAAGTATTTTTGCCATCGAAAATTATTTTATGCACACTCATACTAATTATTAACAAGACATACTAATAGACACACCTTACGTTATGTCTATGTGTAAAACAGAAGTAAAAAATACACAATATAAATTACATTGAACAGGTTGGTGAATGGTAATGGTAGCTAAAAAGGAATCCACGTGTTTCAAAGTTCGTCAAACTCACTCAGTGTGACTCATTCATTCTCCTGCAGCTACATGCAGTACATTCAGTTGAGATGAGACTGTTATAAAAAGCATGACAGTGCGAGCAGATTACATTATACCTGTATAATATAATATAGTATCACAAACATAAATATAATGCACTCTGACTGCAGTCTACTTGCTGTAAACTTGCAGTGTAGTAAAAAGTAATTCTACTTCTTAAAATATATTGAGGGCATGACAAAATGTTGTGCTAATGAACTTGTCTCGAGTCTCCACCACTACAATAACATTGATGTAAGAACTTAGCATAGAGTGACCAACCGCAAACACGCACGTGCATGCACACAGCTTTTTCATATACTCTCATATTATTTTTCAACTTATTTAGGTATTTAAATTTCTAAAACTTGTAGGTATTTATTTAAGCATATACAAATTTTAAGCCCTAGCAATAACTCAACTAACAAGAACAGTTTTCTATTTAACACCCATAATATGCACGTTGTACAACTATTATCATTCTTAAAATGTTTCTTGCTGTGATTCTGCGATGTAAAGAGATTCTCCTATGTACACTACACGGAAGGTTGGGAAATGAAAATTTACTGACGGACGCCTTTGGCCTTTATTTTAGAAAAATGGAAAAAGTTATAAAATTTAAAACAGATTTAAACCATGAAATAATTTCTAACAATTTGTAAGTATAAGATATTATTGTAAGTTGATGCGTCTTTATACTGCATACCCATACCAATATAATTATAATAGTCAATTAATTATTAGCTTTAAAAATAATATAATATAAACTTAATAAGAGTACAATTTTGTATTAAGTGTAAGAAACTCTTAACTCTTTTTTCAGCACCAAATGATTTCGATGTATTTCTTGCTTGTTGGATTATAATGGTCTGGGTGCATGAAGACCTTTGACATCAGGTCCAATATGTGGCCAGTGATTTATGTTCTTGTGACCGGGACTCCAATCTTTTAGTCCAGGAGTAAATGAAGATTGACACTTTAATTTATACGAAGTTGTAAATCCACTTCGTAATACTTCCGATTGTGTCAGAACTGTGATCACTTGTCTGCAACGCCAACAATAATCTTCAGAAAACTACACAATTGCATTTTTCAACTTTAAAAGGGAATAGGTTGAAAATAAATGCACTCAAACCTATGAAGAGGAGGAACTGCATCAGCCGTTGTAAATTGTGTTCTGGTTGAAACGACATTTAAACTTTGTTCACAATCACACTGGACTTGAATCCATTGATTTTCGCAACGGTTCTCCATAACAATCACAATGCAGGCCCATCCCTTCACAAGGCAGTAACTGGAGACGCAGTCAGAAATGGAATGTTTTTCCCCTTTCCCCATCGATAATGCAATCATTGCATCGGCTAAAATATTTGTTGGAGGTGTAATTTGTTCTGCTAAAATTTTATTAGAAGTGTGTAAGGCTATTGTATAATTGGGATGATGCGATTCTATTGAAAACAAAAATATTTTACCCCAATTGAAAGAATTCGTAGATAAAGGAAAAGTTGATGATAGGTAATGCAGTGTTTACTTACCGTGCCAATGGTTGAAACTAATAGGTAAAGCAATATACCGTCCAGGCTCCAAAATTGTGTGACAACTGACGAAATCTTGTATTAATCTTTTAGAATGTTCTACCAAAAGTAAATCTGTACTTTTCTCACACCCACTTTTACTTGTTTGCAGACACCGAAACAGAAGGATACACAAGTCCACTTGCTTGTGCGACTTTTCAGAGCCTCTATAAAATGCATCATCATTTTAAATATAATTTCCTTCATAAAAAATTATTGTACATTGTAGAGATAATGTATTTTAGCAGTGCCCTGTACCTGAGTCCTTTTTGGAATAATGAAATGTCAATTTCTGTGGTTTCTTTTACAGACATTGAAATACAAGGATGCGGAAAGTGTGCAGAAGGAGGCAATGTTCCATGAAATCTCTGTTCATGCCAACCTTTGCGAATTTTACATACGTCAATATAATCAAAATATCTGAATTGTAAAAATTATCATTTAAAATAAATATTTTTATGATCTCTGTAAACATTGAATAGATATGAATGGCAGAACATTAAAATGTTTACTTCAATAAGTCGTCAAAAGATATCCAAAATATTCCTTCATCAGAACCATGAGGCATTAACTTGCTTCTCAAATCTGCCGTCCATAATGAGGAAGCATCACACCAATCACCGTTCCAACTGAAACGACCCCATGGATTTCGCAGTCTCACCAATCTAGTTTTAACAAAGCCTTAATTTACAACTGGGAAAAACATGTTAATAGCAAGCAATATATATTTTGAATAAAAAAAGTTATAAATCGTATATCTCTATAATTGAAGTAAGATTAATTACAAATGGCTGTCTTATTCGTACCTTAGGCCATTTGATCCATATAAATTTAACACAGAATAAGCGTGTTCGTTTAGAAGTCCCACTTCAAGATATTTGGTTTCATTTGCTTCACCGCCACAGGAAGCCCCCATAAGAAATTCAGCTACATAACTTGACCACAACTGAGTCCACACTACACTCTTGTCAAAATCTTCTTCACAGTTCGTCTGACGCTAAGCACAAATAATACATTGAAAAAAAGTATTAAAGTATAAGCTATTAAATAAAATGTATACTCTAGCGAAATAAATTTTCACCTGCAGGGGAATAGTTTCACAAGGATATCCTGTCAAAGAAGCAAGTCCTTCTTTAGAACGCCCAGAAACAAGAGATTCGTAACACCCATAAGTTTTAGCAAATGCCTTTTCAATCAACGGCACCCAAAGCTGCCTGCCTTTTCCCTTAAGAAATTTATAAAACTACTATTAGGTAAATACAGCACATAACACAATACAAAGTTTAAACTGAAGTTTTAGTATTCAAATAATAATGTTTTTTAGAACCGACCTGGGAATAAATAAGTCTTTTCATCACATCGCAAGGCAGCAAATCATCAATAATGACGTTTATCCAAGAACCATCTTTACAAATACGAATAAGATATGCTCCCATATCGCTAATTTCTTTTGTACCTAAAATATTTTCAACCAATTCCGTTCTTTCTGCTACCACAGCAAGCGCACTTAGAAGCCAACAATTTCCCAAAATCCCTGCAACAAAAATAATATTTTTAATCTCAAATCTAAATCCATTCCATATGATCAAATATGTTTAATGCAATATAGTAGGGCAAAGAAAATGTTGATTTATGATAAAGAATATGTCAAATTCGCTATTTCAAAGGGCACATGCCGCTAATTCGACGGTAGCAGCATTAAATATACCTTGTGAAATATCCGAAGACAATAATGGTTTGCAAAATACGGTACAATGAATATTTTCTTGGTCCATGATTATATCTTGTGGTCGCATCCACTGGATTTTCACATGTTTGCTTCCATTTTCATCAAAATACAGTGACTTAGCGGTAGGTGGAAAAGAATTATCTGTATAAATGATTTGATTTGTCCGGCAGAACGAAATAATTTGCGGATATTTATTTTCTGCATAGCTTAATGATTGAGTCGGCTGAATCAATGAAACAGAACTGCATAACTCCTCATTAATGTCAAGTATTGATGGATGCGGCTGCATAGACTTTTCAAAAGTACATTGTAGACAAATCCATTTGTTCCAAACGAAAATATTAAAATTCTGTGAAATTAAAATAAAAAAATAAGTGCCAACATGTGATAGTAATTGAAGTTGCAGTAGAAGAAAGCAGATATTCTTTTAAGGAAACACGTCATGCAAAATTAATGCATATAAAATACATTGATTAACATTATTAAAAAAGTAAAAAAATATTCCATTAGTATTTACATGGTCAGTTTTGTTACAAAGGCAGACTTGACAGCGTTTTGAATTTAATGTATTCTCCGGAGTACGTACGGGACAGTTCCAGTTAGTCGAGAGGAAGGACTCAGTGTTTTGCCCCTTTGTAATTTTATCACCGATGGAAATCTTGCATTGGATCCTTTGACCGTCACAAGCGTGGCAATTGGAAGAAAGATTATTTGTCAACGCCAGTTTTACTGAAGCCCATTTTTGAACAGCACCATTTTGTTTTCCACGCATTCTTCTATCTATTTCTGCTAAATCAGAAAACAATTTATTATAAAATAATTCTAAAAGATTTAAATGGATATCCTTAGTAGATTAAATTTTTGCGATCAAGAATGTTTGCGTTGATGAGTTATTAATGACTGATATATTGCAAATACCAATCCTACCTGTTCCTGTACGGCAGTAAAACTTTGCGCACTCTAAGAATTTAAAACTTTATTTTATTCATGGTCCGTCTGAATAGTAACTGAGACATTTTAATGTATACAAATACGAAAGTAGATTGTACATATTGAAAATCTGGAATGCTACGATAAAATATATTTCTTTGCTGCAGTGACAAATATTTGATAGTTTTGTTTGAAATGCTTCGATGTTCAATTTTTCCCTTCTAATTAAAATTAATCTAAAATTCAATTATTATTATACAACAAGGCAATTACATAGGCAATTATTAGTACAATGTGGACAGAGGACAACGAATCCAGTTGAGTCAAGGCGAAGCTCCCTATAATAGAGATGAGATGACTAAAGTACAATGAAAGGCCAAAGAGATGTCTAATGTAATCAAGATTAGCTGCACTGCACGGTCTATGAGTTTTTAAGTTCGTCAAACTCAGGTTCGCTTGCACAGACAGGAACTACAGATTCGTCCGCCTATTTGTTACATGATATTATGCATATAATAATAATATGTTGAAGTTTGAACGACTTTAATTAATTTAACCCGGAAATCTAATTTAAGTTGTAGAGGGAGTTATTTTAATTTGCATACACTAATTGGTTGTATCAATGCACAGCTTTAGGGGTATTACAGTAGTAAGTGCAAGCCCACCAATGCATTTTCATCTTGAAAGCTACTATTTTCAGTTTTTTGTAAACCGTGCTTCACCTTTCTGGTCTGGATGACGTTTATGATTACTGGCAGTCTGGATGACGTTTACAGAGAGAAAATATGTATCATTTCTCTTAATTTTGAAAATGTATAAAATCTGTATTTCTACGAAAAGTGAAACAAAAATTAAATTTTTCATTTTAATGTTTTACAAGTTAAACTATTTACGATTAGATGTGTTCCGTTTCACAATTGGAATCATACTGGCGTTTTCAATTAAGTAAACACATACCAACCAGCCTTTGGAAATTGATTAAGGCCCGTGGATTATATCCTTGGCTCCTACTCTTTATACATGGGAAAACAACTAAACTTCAGCGACAATATGTTTTGAGTCGAAACAGTTACAGACATGGGGGTGAACTTTATCGGATAGTTAATGAAATTTTCTATCATTCGTTTAGAGGAATATTCTAAAAGTAGAATTTTACAGTGCTTATTTTGCA
>JABASD010002464.1:0-26605 GCA_019776165.1 Pogonognathellus flavescens
GATATAAAACTGTAGCCGTATAATTTCAATTGACTACAACTGTAGTCCTTCAGTACAGATATAACACCACAATTCTCAGAAACCAGTACTCGGCAGATTAATTTATCTTATGTACTCGAAGGTGCAATATAGTTATAGGCATGATTCAGATTAATAATATTTATCAGCTTTTTGAATTATTATTGTCAATTAAAATTAAACGCAAATTATATGAAATGGTACTGGCTAGTCACGAAATAAGTTTTGAATCCTAAAATTATTACTAGTGGTTTTAGGTGTTCGTACAACCAGACACAGCTTTATGCATACCTGACTGATCTGGCGGAATGTAAGGTCGAATGTTAAAGAAAAACCAAATATTACCTAATACCTATATTATGTATAGGGGGGGCAGAACAACTTTGCAAAAAGAAATGAATTTGCGGCCTTTCTATTGTTTCGAATTCTTATTTCACTTTCCATTCGAATAATGAGGCCGGTTTCTCACGCAAAGTTGTTTTGCGCCCCCATTACATACAAGACATAGTTGTATAGGAAACGACATCTCTGTTTTAACTAATTAGGAAGGGCTTAAGATAGTGAATTCCGATAAGGCTTTTTATACATAAGGCCTTTATTTAAGACTTGAGTGAGACTCTAAGATATTTATGCTTACAAGTTGACCATGTGTCTGTGTGTCTATTGGCTATGCATCTTTCTGTGTAAGATACCGAGTAGAGTAAATGATGAACTCAGAATGCCAAAAGTTGGTTAGCTGAACCAATACACACACCTGTATCTGTGTTGTCGTCAGTAGCGCAACTGACAGACACTATAAGCCTATAAACTCTCACTTTGCTCTTCTGGGTTATTCCTATTTGCGGTGGTTTATTTATAAAAACGTTTTTGGCTACAATATTTGGTAGGTGGTTTTAGAAATACTTTTCAGTATTTAAGAGGACTGTGATGCGGTAAGGGACGATACATTAATAACATCATCCAGCACCACTGTAGGGGCTTTTGCTGTAAAAAGTCGCATTGCCAATGTATGGAAGCGAGTGTCAAAAAGGATGACACAAGGGGAATCTGAATTCCGGCAAAAAGGATGAATTAATGTATTGTCCCGGATGGTAGCAAAATGCGTAGAACAATTGTGTACCTACCTTAATCTATGTAACATAATACATATTGTGTTATGCTCAAAACCTGCCGCTGTTGGCTTTGTTGAATAGCTTAATAATATTTGAAGGTATTATGTATTCCATATTGATGTTGAAATTGAATTTGCCCTTAGCTATGGATTCAACGACTTCTCAATGGTGGATAGTGATACTTGCAAGGCTACAATTCGGATGTTCCTGGAACTCAATTTGGTGGACGAGTTTCACATTCCCTATCCGGTAAGCCATTCTACAATACGGTCTGTCGTTTCTATTAAAATTACAGTGGCGTCAATAGTTGTATAGTAATGTATACCTTTCGGTGATTATTCGAAACCAGCAAATGGAAATAATTAAAACAAGACTGGAAAATGTTCGTGCAGGTTTACTGCGTACCAAGAGTGATAAAAATATAGTTAATTCACAACTGTAGACTTGTTAAACAGACGCAACCCGATAATAAATATTTCAAAAGGATTATCATTTTCATTTTATTGCTTTACTGTCAGAGAACGAGCGCGATGAGGTGTACATTAAAAGAAAGATTAACAATGCAATGTAATGGTTGTGTAGAATATTCAATGCCCCCATTATAAAAGTTGGAAGAGTTCAGCTGACGTAGTAAGCAAATCAAAAGGGAACAAGAAAAGTTATCCTTTTATGTGGGTAATCTAATATTTCTTCTCGGTAATAAATACTTGGATGAACTTGCTAAACTGCAATATTTTATACAGAATGCTTATTGTGCTGTGCCAAATGCAATTCCATTCTGTATTTATTGATATTATCCTACCAACTAACGCCTACATTGCATTGTTTTGTATCTACAGTATAAAGATGTATCATATTTACTGTGCGTGGAAATGACCCAAAAGTTCCTAAATCTTGTGGAATTTCAAACACACACATATACACAATGAATAATAACGGAAGTAGTTTGAAGACCAATATCATAGCGTGGCACAACAAACTTTTGGATACAAATTTCACTAGTAAAACCATAAACCATTATTTTTATTGTGAATTTGGCGTGACACAAAATTTTCTACCCATGGTTCAGATCATGATTCTAAATCCAACCATTTTCGCTGCCATTAATGACAATATAAAGTGGCTGATAAGGTAGACAAGGTCTCGTTTTTGCACTTTAACATTCTGTTGTATAGAAGTGAGGACAAAAGTATTAAAAGGAAAAGTTAGCCTAAGGTCTACTAGCACCATCCCTATAGAGTAGAATGGTGAAAATTGCAACTAACAATAAGACTTCACTGGGTTTCTGGTTTGTATCGTATACAAAGAGGTCATACAAATATTACTGATAGAGGTCCAAGTGAAAGTCACAGACATTGCATCTACCCCAGTCTTGTAGTGGTAAACTTAATGCGTATCGAATGAGTTATATGGATCATCGCCAAGCGATTTAACAGGAGATCCCTGGGGTATTGTGGTTCTGCTCCTAAAAATGTTAGGAGGAAACAAAAATGATATTTCCAAAGGTATATGGCAGTCCATGATGGATATTTACAGTGTCTGAAGGAGAAACTTTTCATTTGCGTTTAACCATCTCTTGATTTGGAATTTCTTAATAATTTAAGTTTAAATTTTAGTCGGAAAATACCGAGAATTCTGAGCAGATTATTAATTTTTGTCTTTAAATCTGATTTAATATAAACTATACAGCATTTTTTGCTCTTATTTCAATTTGGCACAAACTTGCACGCAAGCGACATTCAATGTTAAATCACAATATAAAATGTAGGGATATTTTTGCCAGATTCAGCGTCTGAAATCACCAGTACGTTTTAGGCCCGTCTCATGAAACATTATATTTCTTATCAGTGTCAGTGAAATTGTGCAGCAGCCAAACAATTCTAAGTCGGTGAGTAGAAAATTGTGCAGCATGTCCCTGTCTACCCTGTACAAGTAGGTATAGCCTTTCTGTTTAATAGAAGAATAAGCGGTAGAATAGCTGGAGGCATCACATAATCCCAGAAAAGTTTGATGGTGGTTGCTTCAAGCAAATAATATGTAGTACTTTTTTCATGATAAAATTCTCTCTTCGAAGAAAATGTTATTAGCGCAAGGGAAAGGAAAGGTACTTTATGATGCGCAGAGCAGTTCCTGAGACTTTCTTAGATGTTATAATTATTGATTGTAAGGGCGTTTGTAAACAGATACAAGTCTTTTATAGAAATTGTCTTTGTATGAACTTTGTTTACTGTATTGAATGAACCTGACAATAAGTCGCACTATAAAAGAAGTAATTACTTTTCACTCCATCCTGTCAGTTTCATGTAATATGTGGCAATAAAGTAGGCAGCAAGACTTTCATTTATTATCTACGATTCGATCTTATAAAATTGCGGAAACTGTGTGAAAAGCGTTGTCTTTGTTTATTAAACAACGTCGTTGTTTGTGTGGTGTTACTCCGTCTCTGTGTCCGTCCGTCTGTGTGAACGATAACTCAAGAATGGTTTGAGCTAAAGACTTCAAAGTTTCTACGTTTCTACATTTAGACGCATTGGTGCACTATCATTGTAAAATTGTAACAGTACTGCCATCTTAAGTTTTCCTGTTTTAAATATAACGAAACTGTGTTGTTTATTTATACCCGGTGTAGACCGGCTTATTTTCTTCAGTTTTTTGTGAACATATATCTGTATCATGAGTATTTGCAGACTTGGAATACTTTTAGAGTATCAGCCAAACGTCCTCAATTTATACGTAGATAGAATAGTCATGTCAACAGAGTTTGAGTGAAAGAGGTTTTACTTATATACTTACTCTTGTACATCGATTAGAAAACTACTTTTTTGCAATTCCTAAGTTTATGGACATTAACGATATCGCTATAATCTTTGTAATGTCTCAAAATGTGTTTCACTTCCAACTTCACAATAATATCTTATTAACAAAAGCCAAAAGCATCTACACTAAAAGTTTTCTTTGTTAAAACATACTTGACGGTAATATGTGCTACGGTGTTGTACGTATAACTTTTCCATGATTTCATCACACAATAGAATATGCAACTATAGACTTTCCAACAATATTAGATTACTTATATAATAATATAATGAGTAGGTGCTTATTTAGCTTTAGTGTGTCATGTTGGTGCATTGTCTATGTGTGTACTTGTAAATAATACATAGAAAAGAAACAGCAAATCCGACAATGATATATAATGCAGTAAATCTGATGTGACATTTGCAGGTGCTGTGTAGATGGGTGTTAAGTGTTAAGAAAAATTATCGACCTGTCAAGTATCATAACTGGAGACATGCCTTCAATGTGGCACAGACCATGTTTACTGTTCTCAAGACTGGAAAAATGGAGCAATTCCTTGACGATCGCGACGTAATAATAAAAATGATTTCTTGTTTTACTGTCTGTATACAATTTTATGTTATGTTATTCGACAATAAATAAACAGCACGTTTCCTATTTACATTAAAAGATATACCTATATAATATATTATGTAATAATATATGTAAGTATTTATATATGTTTTCGTGATTCCGTTTACAGATCCTAGGACTGATGGTCGCCTGCTTATGTAAGTCATTCTTCTTTAGACACCCTTAGTAGAAGTAATCTAAAATGAGACAATTTGTTCTACATTCTGCATGTAAAAGTAACTGTGCGATACAAAATATTGACAGGTCACGATTTGGACCACAGGGGAACTAACAATGCCTTTCAACAACTGACAGCTTCACCACTCGCAGTTCTTTATTCCACGTCGACAATGGAACATCACCACTTCGACCAGTGCGTCATGATTCTTTCCTCAGAAGGGAATAACATTTTTCAAGTGAGTTTCCTAAATATATTTTTGCGGCACGTAAACTTATTCCGGTTCTAAAAGGTATATACAATTGCCACATTATGCCATCTAATTAGCTTCTTTTGAATCAGCAAATCAGCTTTTGACATTCATTATAGCAACACTGTAAATAGCTCTTGTATTTTTACATAATGTCAAAAACCGAAAAATCTCACTCGGTGCTTAACACATTTATTTGAAAAGTTCTTAAAAATGAACCTGAGTATTATCAATGTTACTACTATTATGCTTTAATTAAACTACCATTAATGAAGCAATTTTCAAGCTTCATTTGGCCGCTCTTGTTACTAACCACTCATGCGGTGCAATAATTGCATAATTATTAATCTTTGAACTATTTACATTATTATTATTAGTAGTAGTAAACTCAGATTTTATGCTATATATAAAATTCTAACTTTTATGTGTGATTTATTGTGGGTTTGTACAAAATGACCTTTTAACGTTTCTTTTAATTATCTTCTGTTATTTTGTACACTCGCAATTAGACTTTATGTACTGTGTGTATTTATCTTGCTTATACAACGGCGAGTTTATATATTGATGCAAACATATAGGTAAGGTACCTAATCCAATTGCAGCAAAATAAGTATCTTTTTACTATCATCTTGCTGCACAGAGATCTATAATGGGGCATTTAAACCCTTTTTCAATTTTTGTATGTTTTCGATATTATTAGTAGACTTATACGCATTTGGCATGTTATCGTTGGCGTGGCATGGCACGTTAACTTCTACAATGTGTTCACAGTCTCAAAGTAGTGTTATAATATTGTCTCAGATGGGAAATGGGAATGGTCTTTATAAGAAGTTTAGTTGTTGGTATAGAAAATATGCTTTACTAACTATAATCTGTTACAGGATAAAATTTTGTGTGCGTCATCTGTAGTGGTAGGGCTGTATGGAACGATACATAACGATACGTCCTTGCAACGCTTGGATGGGTTTGTGGAGATAATAAATCATTGTATATATAAATGTATGGCATGAACCTGAATGTGTTTATAACTGCAGCTTAAATAAAAGTGTTTACGATTTACGGTATGTATGTGTATGGAGAATCACAACACAGCAAAATAAACTGCAAGTGATTTATTTGTTGGTTTGGAAAATAGGATTTATCAGCCGAGAATTACCGGAAGGTAATGAAGATTGTGGAGAAATCGATTCTATCGACAGATCTGGCAGCGTACTTTCGTAAGAAAGATCGTTTCATCGAGCTCATTGAGAATGGTGAAATTGCCTGGCAAGGCGATGATAAGAAAGAACGTGAGTAGACTAAACTTTCTCTTATTTCTATTATTTCTCATTCATGTTTATCTCAACTTCTCCTATTTCCTTTGATTGACCTTTTTCCTTCATTCAGAACATGAGTTAAAAAGAGGAAAACATACGTTAATCGCTCGTCCATTCACTCTATTATACTCATATTATATTACAGTTCATTTCCCAGTTCAAACTACAACTAAAAGCTAAACTTCAATGAAATACAAACCGTCGTGTCACGTAGTCAAATTAAATTCAAACATGTATGAAGTATGCGTGTAGAAATCGCTTCAACTGATGTTGAAATCATTCATGTGGATAAATATTAAAGCTACAATTTCTTATCACGCTTTTAACATTAATTCTATTCGATGCAAGAATTAATCTGAAAAATGACCGAATACATAAAAAGGTCACAATCAGATTGCGAGAAAGCGACAAGTGGTGTTTGCACCTAAAGGTATTATGTTTTAATGAAATTCGATGAAATATTCCAGTGGGGGAAAGTGAAACATATTACCAGGATTAGGATTCAAGATTGTATTCAATATGAATTATTATTAGGTATTCCGAATGTAAAATTTGTTCACCTGAGACGCAATGAAACTTCTTTGAAGATTCTATTTTTCCACTTGTCTATAAAATAATATATTTATGTATTTATTGATTAGGTGATGTCAGGTTGTGTCAAATGTCAAATGTTACATTGAAATAAATTCAACACCTACGCAAGAATTTCAGCATCAAGCTATAGGCATTTATAGATACGTTTAGTAGTAATAGTAGTAGACTGCATTTACTGGAAATCACTGACACTTTGTCCCAAATTGCAAATGTATTTTTTGTCTAAATGTTTGCTTCGTCGTGTGCAATGCCAAAGGTTTGCTATTTTTTCATTTGATTCCAATTTCCATTTTTGGCATTTCTTCATCTTGATGCACACCCACGTAATGTCAAGAAGAAAGCTGAGAAAAGTCTTATAATACCTCTTCTACTGTACAGGTACGAAGTATCGTAGTTTATGACAATGACACAAATGAAAAAAGTTGTACCTTGCCGACTCGAATAACAGTCATATAAATATCAATATAGGTACAGGAACAAAGTTGTTCCAAAATAATTGCTAAAATAATTTTTTAAATTGTCTTCTATAGAACAATAACTTAAAAACTTCGATGGTATTTTTCATTTCTTGTGCCTTTTGTACCTATTTTCATGTAACAAATATCATCGTAATCTAACAAATGTATTTTGTAAGTGAACGGAGTGACGAATAAGAAACCCCTAATCTAGGTAGACATTAAATTAATAGTTATTATAATAATTTTTTATCAGGAATAACAACCACTATATTTCTGTTTACCTTTTGACCTTTGCGGTCGTCAATCTTTAATGACGCGGAATGAAAACAACAAAACCGATTGAAGATAAAACCTATCATAACCGTAGTAAACAATGTTTCTAATCAAAATAGTGTTTAGAACTGACGCATTATATTAATGTGCAAGTGTTGAAAGTATTTGGTTTAGTTTAGAAATGCAATGTAGTATCAAAAATAAACTTACTAACAAAACAAGATTCTGAGAAATACTGGAAATATGTTTCCGTATATATGAAGGTTTAAGATAGATATTTCGGCCATTTACGATAGAATTTTTTTACTAGGTTTGAAATTATGGATTATGGAGACTGGCGATTATTGTAATGTCTAACAATATAATTTAATCTTTTCTAAGGACGAAAATATAATTGTACATTATTGTTTTATTGGCTTATAGTGCTGTGTGGAATGATGATGACAGCATGCGATGTAGCTGCTATATCCAAACCATGGGAAATCCAACACAAAATTGCTAAACTGGTAGCTGATGAATTTTTTGACCAGGGTGACCTCGAAAAGGAGAAACTGAATCAACAGCCTGTGGTAATAATATGATGGATAAAAGAATTCTGTTACTGTGTCGGCAATATAAATTCCTTACCTACGTCATTTGTGCTCACTTCTACTGCTGCTTACATTTCTGTAATATCGACGTAATAGCAATGAACACAAATATTGATTGAAAATTCTTTGAGGCAAACAAAGTGATTATTAATAGTACCGTCACATAATTATATTTACAATGACTGACATCATTTTATTTATAGAGATTGATAGGTAGAAGAAGATATATACATGAAAGAAGATTTTGGATAATACTTTGTTCGCCTGCATAATATCTTTTTGAACAAAAATACAAATAATCGTTTACTTACAAGTTTTTCTATGCACGCTACGTTAAATTGTGAACTTTTTTATGTCAAAATATTGTTGCATTAAAAGATATCAAAATATAAATGTATTATCTACATTAAAATAAAAAGGTCAAGCTTGGTTTTAAAGCAGTTAGACCATATTCATTTTTTATTAATGATAAATGTGACCATCTACTTCGTTTTTGTCGCTTTTCATTTCCATTAATCATTATTTTTAGTAGGTAGGAACCTATTCTATCTATCCGTTTAGCGTTTGCTGTGAATACTTACACTTTTTACAATTTTTACAGGCTATGATGGATCGTGACAAAAAGGACGAACTACCTAAAATGCAACTCAGCTTTATTGATGTGATATGCTTTCCTCTCTACAAGGTACAATGAAATAGTATTATTACTTGTTTTGTAGATATTCATGCTTAATTCAACTTGTCATTGAAAAAGACTAATATACCTTTAATAATTCATTTCAGCTTTTATCTGAAACATTTCCATGGCTCAACCCTCTCTACGACGGGGTGAAGGTTAATCGGCAAAACTGGCAAGATTTGGCTGAAAAAGTGGATATGGGTCTGACTTGGATAGACCATGACGTGATTGAAAAGCCGGTAGAAGAATTTACTCGTAAGTTAAAGTTTTGTACATCTCTAGAAATATGCAATGAAATAAAAATAGCAAATGATACATTTCATTTTTTAACGACAGGAGACTGTGAGCCAGAAGATATTAATTTCGTTGTTACAACTTTGCATTGCAATACAAATATGTTGGAAGGAGACAAATCTGAAGGCGAAACAAAATCACAGTCTCGGTCAAAGTGGAAATTGCGTCGTCTTTTTAAAGAATCAAGTCATTTACGCAAATCTACTTCGTCTCAATCCAAAACATCTTCAGACATAACATCCCTCCATAACAAAAAGGAAGAAAGTGGACCTGGTCCTCCAGCCATTCCTTTTGCAACATCATCATCCACATCTACAAATAAAAAACATAATTCTCTTAATCAAAGTATGTCTCCTACGAATGGTAGCACAACACATGTTTCCGTGAATAAACAAAACTGTCTGATCTCTTAAAATGCAGTTAAGCTGCCACTCATGTAATACTGTATTGTCTTTTGACATAAGTACGAAATACTTTCAAAAATTACCTGTGTACCTACGGAGGATAATCTCAAATAATTCTTTGAGACCCATAATATATGTTAGATAGTAGTAAATATATTCATTTATTTCTTTGCGGAAATTGGTAGTTTTTGATCTAATCATAGGCTACAAGAATGCAATGAAAAATAACTACTTTCCAATTTTTATGTTTGGTAAACGATGAGACGTTAAAGTTTGCAATGAGTATTTGAAGTTATCGAGGTTTAAAAGAATAGTGCTGAAAATCAATGATTTGTGAGTAGATTTGCTACGTAAATAGTAAAAAGGTGTGTGTGTAATGTGTGGTAATAGTTGACAAAATCACTTGTTCTCCACTAATTGTAAATAATTTATTTGTACGTTGTATAATTACGTATAGTAAATTGTAGTATTGGTTTTAGATTTTAAATGAATTTGTACAATTAATGAATGGACGCCCATTTATGAATCAGACTCTCTTAATGTTAATCTACGTAATCAGTATGATGTTAAAAATAACGAGGTAAGCTTATTGATTGTATTTTAATGTTAAGCTTAAAGTCTATATAGTAATCGCAGTAAATGGTAATTGCTACATTTTAAAACCAGCAATGTTGGTTTCAAATGTCAATAATAATAATAAATGAATTTATCTGAGCAAATATCTCTGTTAAAATCTATTCTACCAGTAAAACAATTTACTAGAATTTCCGAACCCTCCACATACTTTGATAATTGTGTTTCGAAATTTTCATGGAAACCGCTCTATTTGAAAATGTTGTATTGTAAAGTGTACTTTAGTATGAAATAGATGTTCTCGAGATATTCACTGAAAATACCACTTCCCAAATGTGCTTAACAATGTCTGTAATATGTCAACGTCTTTGTTCAATAAATGCAAAATTCTAGTATTGCAGTATATTATTACATGTTTAATCTATTCAATGCATGCTAATGACCAGGGTTAAAAAAAATATTTAATTCTATATTCTCAGCACCTTAATGTACAGCTCCCAAACTTAGTATTTTATTGTTTCAGCCCTAAAGAAGATGATATAGCGCTACTTAAATATAAATATTGTAAATATTTTCTATTTTTTCTAAATATACATATTTTCGTACATATTTTGGCTTTTTAAAATAAATACACATTTTATTGCCGTGTTGTACGTATTTTTACATATTTCGCAGTTTTAAGGGTGTATATTCCACCAAGGGTGTACGAAATATTTTGAAATAGGGGCTCTAGAAATTTTCAGAGGTAAAAATGAGCAAAATCTTTGACGATTGACACCTTTTTTATCGCATAATTCATTTTTCCGTATTCAGAAAACGGGGCTGAAGACTAGCGAACCCATACCATACCTTATGGTATGGGTCGCCTGTACTCCCGTTGTATTCCACCAAAACTCTGTCAAACTATTGTTGCAGTGCATAGAAGAACATTTTTAAAAATTAAATGTGTGTATTCCAATTTCTCTTTGTTTAGAAGATGCTTTCAACAATTTACATCGTTTTATCTAAATCATTTACTGTTTACTTAATTACTAAGTGTAAGAATATTATATCCAAATTCTGTCAATCCTTGATATAGTTTTGCATGTTTAACAACGCAAAATTCCTTCCATCTCCGGATACTTCCGCTCTTTAATAATGCAAAATTTTCTCAATTCCTGCAATCTCCAGATACATTTTGCTTTGTAAAGATTCAAAATCTTCTCAATGCAATTCTTGGATTCGCAGAATACTTTTTACTGTTTAAAACCTCAAATTTTTCTCATTTCCTTCAAGCTCCTAAAATTTTCTGCTCTAAAAATTCAAAATTTTTGCCATTCCTTCAGTCTCTGTTTACTCTTTACTTTTACTCTTTCAAAATGCAAACTTTTCTTGAGTTTCTGGAATATCGAGATATTATAACCCCAAAAATTCACAAACAACCCTAGAAATCTAAAGTCTCGTGCTTCTATTGTTCTAAGTCTTATACGTTGATACGCCATTGCGTACCATAGTGCTAATGGCACCCATTACAAACGTGAGACCTGACTCGTTTGTTGCAGGTAAAAAATTGTCTCAAAAATATGTAATGTAATTTTAAAAATAAAAGAGCAGAATATCGCTTCCATGAGGCTTCATTTGCACACCTGCACACCCACACCAATTTACGTGGAAGAGCCACTGCATTTAACAGTTTATTTCTATTACTAAAAGAAAAATGACAAACCAACAATCTAGGAACCGTGGGTTTATACCAGACTCATATCATTAAAACTATTATAGTCATAGTAAGTGCAAAGGTGCATGTCCCCAATACAGAAACTGGCAGACTTTGAAATGTTTTCACGGGTTGATCTAGGTGACCTTATGACCCCATGGTTTTGTCCCACCTTGTTGTAGTGAAGGTAAAGTTTAACAAATTTATGTTTAGAATTTTTCCGGGACCCCCGTAACCCCCAAAATACATGGAATGTAATGAAACCTGCATTTTTTCTGAGACTTTTTGGCAAGCTTTTATCCTGTTTATCGGCTGCATTCGCCTTCTTAGTTCGTGCCGTTCTTGGTGTAAAGACCGCGAATAAATCAAATAAATATTTAACAGAACATTGCAACTCTACTAAAACTACACACGGCAGTCGAGACACGGCACAGACAATCTCTGACTGTCATAATATTATTTCGTTTTTTCTAGTTTTTATTGAGTGATTAATTATTTGTTATCTGGCTAACGTTGTTATTTACACTAATAATAATTTTTGACGGAGGAGTTAAATTCGCATGAGGTGAAACATGAGAGGATTATCAGGTATTGTAAGAAATGTTAGTTCTAACAGACACACGATGTCAACAATTTTCCGGCCCACAAACGTAGTTCCGGTAAATGCTGCAAATAATCAAACTCCAAAGAATCCAGTTAGTAAAACGGTTGAAGCAGAGCCTATATCGAAGAGTTTTAAGGTAAAACAACTTTCATTTACATACATATAACATATCTAAAAATGAGCAGAATTGGAGTTGGGACAATTGTTGATCTGCATTTAAGTCAAAATAATATTGGTTTTCATTGTCTAGTTAATGTTGGACAATGGACTGGTCCGTTCATCTGCAACAAATGGAATGTATTATTTATTACCATTGGCACAAAAATCGCTGGATAAATTAATCTCAGTTGTTGATCTCCATATGACGCAAGCTGGATGCCAGAAGTTAAAAATGCCATGCCTTACATCTTCCAAACTTTGGAAAGCATCTGGTAAATTATAATACTTGTTAATGCAATACGACCAGTTATAGCTTATTATTATAATGTTACTAATTAAATAAATTGTCTTTTTGTCAGGGAGGTTGGAAGATACTAAAAGTGAATTATTGCAGACAACAGACCGTCATTCGAAAGAATATATTTTATCTCCGGTAAGTAAACAACATTTACTGGTATATACCATATGAAATATCTATTCATATTTTCATTTGTATTTTTGCAGACACATGAAGAATCTGTATGTGATTTACTAAGTTCTCTATACTTAACTTATCGTCAATTGCCTTTGCGCTTATACCAGATAACTGATAAGTATCGAGATGAAATAAAACCACGATTCGGTCTGATGAGAAGTCGAGAGTTTTTAATGAAGGATTTGTACACTTTCGATTCTGATGCTGAAACAGCTCAGAAAACTTACAATGAAATTGTTTCCGTGTACGAAAAACTATTTTCACACTTAGGAGTAAAATGGGTCAAAGGTATGTTGCATCTGGCATTATTCAACTTTAAAACATTTCCAATGAATCGATTAATTTTAATACAGTGCTTGAGCTGCATTGTATGTTGTTAAATTAAAAACTAATGTTATCTTAAGCATAAAATCGGCAACATTGAATTTTACAAATAATATTTACATAATACATTTTTTAGCATCGGCCTCGAGTGGTATAATGGGAGGATCTCTGTCGCACGAATTTCTCTTTCCGTCTGAAGTGGGAGAAGATATTATAGTCAGCTGCTCACAGTGTAATGAAGTTTTTAACCAAGAAATCATTCAAATGCAGAATATTAGCAAGCAAGTAGCGGTGAATAACCTTAGTCAATCAACAGGGGATGTTCAGGTTGAATTTTGTCCAAATTGTAGGTCAGAACAGCTGCAAAAATCAAAAGCTATTGAGGTATTTTAATAATATTATAACTTTAAACATAATTTTATTAACTTGACTATAATAATAAATAAAACATTTCTAATTTTATTATTGGTTCTTGTTTTGTAGGTGGGTCACACATTTCTGCTTGGACAAAAATATACAAAACCTTTACGTGCAAAATTTATTAACGATAAAGGCCAACAAACTGTAATGGAAATGGGATGTTACGGTTTTGGAGTGTCAAGAGTCTTTGCAGCTGTTGTTGAAGTAATGTCAACATGGGATGAAATTCGATGGCCCACAATTATCGCTCCTTACTTAGTGTCAGTATTACCTCCAAAGGTGAAAAAAATTTATTGTGTATTTGTAAAAAGTAAAAATTAAAGAGTAGTACTAAAATTAAATGCCAGTACTGTAATTGTAATTTGAGTTTTTAAAAACATATTTCAGGCTGGTAGTAAAGAGGAACCTCGTGGAAAACCATTGGCCGATAAAATGTATGAAACATTGAATGGGTTTCTTCCTAACGATGTTTTATTGGACGACCGAACGAATCTTACTCTCGGAAAGAGAATAGTAGAAGCTAAAAAGTTAGGTATACCTTATTTAGTGATTTATGGAAAGGCAATCAATGATGCTGTATCTACGGTAGAAGTATGTGATGTTAATACAGGTATTGTTACCAATATGCAAGAAAAAGATTTGCCTAATTTTTTCTATGATATTAAGTCTAGGCTTTATAATCTATCTTCATTTTAATTTAAAAAAATTGTATTAGTTTAAGTTTTCCTTTGTTTTACCACTTGAACTGATTTGCGGGTCATCACGTATGTGTCAACAGGGAAACTATTTATATACTTTGAATATCATAATAAAAATTAATACGACAGCGGGACACTGAATATGTAGTGCAACGTACTTAAAAAGACCAGAATGTTAATATTCGAAATGTGAAATCATAAATGGTTTGATTGTTACTTTGATATAATAATGACCCTGAACTTACTGTTGTAGAACCATTTGCATTTACTAGATACGGAATAGATAATAGCTATTTACTTTAAAGATAAAGGCATTAAAATATGTAAATGCTGACTGAATAAAAATAACATTTGAGAAATAGATATTGAAGCTGTGTTATCTACATGAGTAATGAAATTAAACAAACACTTTTGTTGTTCGTTGCTCATTTTTATTTTTAAATAATGTTTATATCATGCCCCAACAATATAAATATCTTCTAAAGCAAGGGAAGCATAATTAAAGTCACGACCTCACTAAAACCATCAATCTGTACTGGTTTGTTTGTTTGTTTGTTTCGCCTGAAGGAGTGTAGTTGCATCCGTCATGTAGCATTTTGAGTAGGTATTTTGCAAAAGTTTTCAGGGAAATAATTCGAAATTAAAATATGGCAAGTAAAAATGTCTAAGTGGGTTCTGGAAATTGTTCCTAAATTTTTACAAAATATCAATTACTGTCGATTTTCATGAAAGTCAAAACTTTTCGCCGTTTTAACATTTGTCCAATTTTATTTGTCTATTTATATAATCATAGCATGCCCCAGTCTCAATGTTAGTGCAGGGTGTCCAAAGGGGATTTTATAGTGGGGCACTTTAAGTCTCCAACACGGATTACCCTCCCTAGACATTTTCTGAGTGCCTTGATCTGAGATACCAGGAGATATACCAGCATGTTTTT
This sequence comes from Pogonognathellus flavescens, assembly GCA_019776165.1. Lineage (NCBI taxonomy): Eukaryota > Metazoa > Arthropoda > Collembola > Entomobryomorpha > Tomoceridae > Pogonognathellus > Pogonognathellus flavescens. The sequence goes on from JABASD010002464.1 coordinate 15,461, forward strand.
TAGCAGCAATAGAACTGCACCAGCTAAATCAAATATGATAAATAATTCTATACTAGAGCTGAAGATAATTGTGTTTGCATATACTTAATTTCAATCTGCACAGTAGGATACAAGACACAAGTTATCACTGCGTACATAGCAAACAATAAACTCCATGGTGAGTAAGAAAGATCATATCAAGACATTCAAGACAATGAGGCAAGTTAATGGAATGGAATGGAATGTACCCGACTACAGTTGATTACATTGATTAGGCTTGTTCGTTCGTACTTTCTGACTCACTTGATTACAACCTGTATCACGTAAATGCATAGTAGTTAGGTACTGCATATGCATTGAACATTACAAAGGTAGTCAAGTCGTCCATGCATAAATACATCATGCACTTTGTTTCCACGCTCATTGTTAGCTAAGTAAGCTAGCGAAAACACCAACTTCACTTTTACCTGAGTCAGTATAAAGTATAAAGTTTCCAGAAGTTTTAAATTTTTATCAGTGGTCATTTTATTGAAAATTAGACACTTCAATATGAAGACGCTCCTGATTTTAATTTTTGCGTTTTCATTAACTACAACCGTTTTTGGAAAAGGTACCAGTAGCGAAGAGGGTGGAAGTTATGAACCCAGTAGTTCAGAAGTCGAGCACACTACCGTGGAGAATATGATGGTAAGTAAAATAAATATTCTATAAGAAATACTATTGAGGTAACTATATTAGGTAGGTGTGTATTTTAGAGAATGAGTAATCGTTCGACTCAAATTGTACATGTTATTTTATAACAGGAACAAGAAGATTTGCCTTCTATGGAAAACAAGGCGAAAATCTTTGTTCGAGATATACAGGAAACTACGTCCAGAGAGTGCAATAAGGCAGTCAAGGCAGAATGGGCCTTTGCTTCGAATATCACCGATGAAAATCAAAAAAATTCGGTAAGTGCTCATTATATTTAAGGTAATACATGCATTCTCAGTCTGCTCAGATTCAGAAATATCTAAACATAGAAATGGTATTTATACTTAACAATTCATGATCAAATGTGACTAGTAGCATTTACACTATACTACTAAGCAATTCTGAGGTGATGCTGTAAGAAAATTGCCTACTATGCAGTTCTACCAATGTTGTGTTACTAAAACATCATTGCTTAGATATAAAAGTTTCTCACGGTATCTTAATGCGTATCATTTTCGAACAAAAGTTAGTTTATAATGTCATTATCACCACTTCACGATATAATTTGGACGGTGACAGATGTAGATACTATGAAATAATTCTATTGAATTGTGTTATAGTATAAGTCCATCCCTCTACAATTATAATGTTATTGTGACCAGAAGGGGTTAGGCATTATATCGTTAACTTTTCCATTTAAAGAACTATTATATCCTCACCTGGGATAACTTCCCACTGTGCTCTGGTACTTTTAACAATAAGTAGATATCAATCCTTCATAACACAAACACGCTACAACGCAGTACTTATTATGGCTCTCTTTTTAAGGTCTTATGCGTTTTGTCCTGTCTTATTTCATACACTGAGCTTTGTTAAAGCTCATTCTCATTGTTCATGTTTTTGCGTGGGTGTAAAGGCTTGTGTATCAAGATAACTATTACTTGTTAGTAAAAATAGTTTATAATAATAAAACGTCGTATTAGATGACTTATGAGAACTCTTTAGATTACGTATAATAACCATATAGAGTTTATCCTTATTAAAAATATCAAAAATTATTTTGTAAATACTTTTCCATGTATTTCTAATGTATGACTTGCAGGCTACATTTTTATTGTTCGATTTCTGGATATTATATAACACGAGCTTCGTTAGACTGGTATTTGTAATACAAATAGGTGCAGTCGTGCAAGTAGATTACCTACATGACCGAAAATACTTGTTTTGTTGAAAAAGATTCATATTATAAAACTTTAACGCCGTGTGGACTGTGATGAATTGGAACAGTTGTACATTAAATTCGTAAGGATAAGGACGGGTAATTAAATAGTTAGAATACAGTAGGTAACTATTGATACGAGTTTCGTGGAAGGTGTGGGATGTATGAAGGAAAAGACATAATGCATAGTGTAGTAGTAGGATTCTGGCATTCTCACGTATGAATTTTCATTAAATCGCATAACCTTGAGTATTGCATAATGTCATTCTCATAGTTTATTCTTAATGTTGTGGCAAAATACGCTCGCTTAAAACATTCATGCACAAAAAGCAAGCTGTGTTGAGCACGATTTACCAATAAAATGCGATTTCTTCGTTTTATCTTGTATCTATTAGGTAGATAATGTACGTTCATTACATATTCATAGTTTATAAAATATGACGTACGAACAAATGAACTTAATGATTATTAGAATAAGTTTCTCAGTCAGTATACTAAGCAATACTATTAATACTAAGCATCAAATTAACAGCATTCTGTGTCAGGTATATTTCCTATAGCTTCAAGTTTTCCATTTATTCACTAAATCGTCATCAGTCGAAAATAATTATTACACAGCTCAGAAAAAAATTGCTAAGCATTTCGTTGTATGTTATTTATTGAGGTTTTGTTTTTACACAAAAATATGTAGTTATTTTTGGAAATGTTTTTTACAATGTGTAAGTGTATTTGTAGTCTGGATAGACAATGATTTAAGAAAGTCAAGCTAAAACTATCAGAGGTCACACTCTATCAGTGCACATTAAAACATTAATGACTTTTAAGCACAATGGTGTGTTTAATACCTACTTAATACCTGAGAAGGTGTATGCTATTATGAGTACGTGTTGCTAGAGATAACACAATGAAGCACATGAAGACCTTCGTTTAGTGTATTGAACTTAAGGTGAATATAATCGAAGAAGAGAACGAAAGGGTATATTTTTTATCCAGCTAGGAATGTTGGAGTTGCATTATGAATACAGTATTAATTTCATACCTGTTTGGTTTAACATAAGTTTACAAAATGATATTTGCTTCCAGCAGATTGACGTTTTTTTCCTTCACACTTTACTTGGTAGTTAGCATTGTTAAAGGCAGTTCAGTTCATCGACTTGTAGAGTCCCTGAAGTGACATAGACAGAGTACCATCTTATTGGATATTAAATGTGAGGTGTGTCGGGAGTCTTGAGCCTGCAGTAAACGAATTCATGGTTCATTAATCAAAGTCGAAGCCTACGGCTATGAACAAATATCTATGCAAAGTCAAAGACTTGAGGTTCTGTATTTTAGCAGTTATAGTTAGTAAAACTTCTTTCCTTCTATATTCATATCATGCAGACATGTATCTTCATCCTATCTTCGGGCAGACACATGGAAAATTTTGTTTCAAACGCCACAGACATTACGTACATGTACGTCGCAGATAATGTATTAATAGAATAATATGAAGCATTATTGTTATTATTAATTATGAACCATTAGAATATAATTTGAGGCTTATGCTTATTTCATTGTATTTCATATTAATGTAAGGTAGAAGAAGGAAGATGGAACTATATTTATCTATTTTACTTTAGTAAAAGCATTAATTAAACAAAATTAATTCTGCACTAATTGTCAAACACATGTCAACAGAGAATAATTATATAGTGGAAGATATTAAATAACTCTTTAATAGATACTTATGTCATATTTTATGATCAAGATTTGCCTAAAGAAAATATGAGAAGACACATTGTAAAACGGACAGACATAAGATACCATTCTCATCAAGTATCAAGTAGCATTCATTTAATAAAGATTCTACTTTGGTCGGCACACACCGTTATTAACCACAAAACTTTACTACTTGTTAAGAAATCTATGCTTGTAAAGAAAATTATATCAATAATACTTACAATTTGCTATATACCTATACCTATCTTTTTCTGCAAGTTTACTGATAGTTACAATTTAGTTTTAATTCTGCCGTTTTTGCACATTTTATGTTTAAAATTATTAAATAATAGATTGTACATGCATTTACAACTTTTAAGGGGTTAAGAAATACAAGCAATGTAAAAACAACAGTAAAATCGGCCAATATTATATTTAGAAATGATCATGGATGGTGATATAAAATGTAGATTTAAAATTCCTGAAAGGATTTTATTAGAGTATAGTAGCAAACATCTTTTTAAAATCGAGAGTATTATAGAACATTTTTGTCTCAGATAACACCTCCAAAAACTTACACCTTAACTTCATACACCACTTTTTACGATATTTTCAAAAGTTTGTTTGATTTATCGTTTCACACTGCTGATATTACCTTTAGAAATATAATAATTATATTATTACACTTTTAAATTTTAACTTTCTTCTACAGTTAATTGCATCTCTGGAGTTTGCTCAGTATAAAAAGAACATGTGGAAGAAGACTGTCTCATTTCCATGGGAGAAATTCACAGACAAAGGTCTTAAACGCATGTTTAAGTTCTTGTCTGTTCTGGGCACTGATGCTCTTCCTGAGGATAAGTTGGAAAAGGTAAAAAACAAACCCACAATACTCTATTATGCGTTTCACTCGCCCAGTAGTAATAATTGCTTATCAATGCAATAGAAAATTTGACGACATTGTTTTTAAAATGCGACTATAGTTTACAACGGCTGTGAATGACATGACGGCATTATACAGCAAAGCCAAGGTGTGCGATTTCACGGATAAGCAGAAATGTACGCTGAGTCTGGAACCGGGTGAGTTGTACTGAATTGAATTGTAAATTACAAGTAGACTGGACATAATTCATTTCCAATTGAATTGCTCGAGCACAAAGGACGTTTTGGTAGTGCGAACGAGGACCGTAGATAAATCGACCCATTTCCCTACAAAGACTTTTGACTTGTGTCCACATTTTTTGATACCATCACCACCCACACACATTTCATTGCTCTTATCAACTGCTAAAGGCACATTACCAAGACGTGCGGTAAACCAAAGTGGTCTTAAAGAAATGTAAAACCATCCTGGTCTATTACACTTAAGAACATACCTATACACATACTTCGTAGCCATATCTCTACATTTCTAAAACTGCGGAGATAAATGGACTCAAAGTTTAGTTTTCTAAACGACGACGGCGAGAAAGAGAGAAAGAAAGAAAAGAGAGAGTGTATGGAAGAGCCATCTCAAGTCATTGGCAATATAAATAGAAACCGAGTTGATTTTTGTGTCTTGTAACTTCCGCCCTAAGGCAGCTCTTCTCTATGTGCGTTTCCGCTGTTAGGAAACTTGATTTTTATTTTCCCCTATTTTACTACACTGACTATTGTGATTCCACACTCCCTTCCCTTCATCACCGCCAATAATACTCCATCGTCCAAAGAAACTATAAGAAATCACCCGAAAGTCGCCTTTTAGCTTTCTCCACTACTTTTCGTTTGTGTGTGTAGGTGTTAGTATTAGTGCTGTATAATATAAAATATATATTATATACCTACACACTAATAATGCTAATGGTACATCCATACCACACTACCTTCCCTATTCTCCCGGAGCTTCTATATAGCAGTATCTCATCTGACGACTTTACTTTGGCTGGCTGGGGGTATTATGTATCACATCACATACGTAAAACACAATTGCCTTTTATATTCTCTCACAGGCTGAACTCAAGTCAAGTGAACGGATGCGCTTTCTCTTTTTCCATTTCATCTTACATTTCAATCATCATGAACACTTCCCTATTCCAGCCTCACTCTTTCTCTCTCAGCAGTTTCTTATTAGTGTCTCAGACTCTCACACTGCAAAACCAACCAAGATATACATACGATTTACAGTAAGTATAGAGGTACTAGTTCTGTGTCGCCTCCATTTAAATCTCTGTCTATGTACTAGAACTATGAACTCCTGGTACATTCCCCTCATTCCCTCTTTCTGTGTAACAGTAATAGTAACGTCTGTAAAAGTAGCCGGCGAGTTGGCTTAGAGGATGCGACACTTATTCCATCACCTAACACTCTGAGATCATAACCTGCTATGGCCACCGGTAAAATTTGCATGTCCAAGGCGACATGGCGAAAAGGCTCATGTAAGGAACGGTGAGCTCCGAGTGATTGTCAGATTACGAGTTATGGGATCCTCGGAAATGAAAGGCGCGGGAGGGTAGCTGATCCGTACATGCAGTCCACAAACCAAGCCTTACATAACATAACGAAAAATCAGAATAGCTATAATATAGCCTATATTATAGGATGGTTAAGATGGTGTGGTGCCGACGTAAACTTAGTTAGCGACTATGCTTATCTTTGGTTCAGGGGATATGCAGAAAGGAACTCTTAGTCGCGGAACTCGGAGGCACAACATCAGATTAGTATCTACCTTAATGATTAGCATGAAGGTACAAATAGAACGTATCATACTAATTAGCAAATGATGATATATAACACCGAAAACCAGCTTACTTTCAATGTGAGCTGTCGATATGGCTGTTCGTCAATGCAATAAGGCCTAAACCGGCTCCTCTGAGAGTTGAAAGATACAGCGATTTGCATTCAACTAATAATGCCTATCGACCGCTTCTAACACACACACAGCGTCTGTAAGTAAATACGTACCATTTGATTTGATTCTGCTATTTCTTCTTTTTTCTCAATATTATTATAGTAGGTATGTCTGTTAGTACTGCAATGTGTGTTTTATACAGCCAAGGTATGTTCTACAGGGATAATAGTTATTATACGTAGTAGTGCGTGGGATCTGTAATAGTGTTAGTACTGGAAGAGTCGTTTAGGAGTTAAGCTTAAGCTGAGCGAGTTTCTCTTTTCCATCTTTACCTCATCATTTCCACTTCCATTGTACATTTAGCATTTTCTTGTGTCTGCCTGCCCTGCAGTAATGTCTACCTTGCCCTTTGCTTTCTCCTGGCAGCCTATACCATTCATTTACAAGAATTATTCCTATTCTTACAAATACTTCCATTCTTCTCAGCAGAACACCATTATTCCACTACCAGATCCGCAACACACTACATTGTACAGTGGTAGTTCTGTTTAGGACTAACAGTAAGATGTGTAACACCAGTAGTATTTCTACCGGCTACTACTGCTATTGTACTTGGGCATTCGTCTCCCTAATATTATGAGTGTAGTCTGTAGTGTAGCACATTGTAGTTGCCTTGAGGGAAATATTTTTTCTCTTGTCTCGTGCTTTTTTATTATTATTGTAAAGGTACAGCAAGCACCAGAGGTTTATTGTTATTACACTTGGCTTCCCTAGATATGTTTGCAGATTATACGCCAACAAAATCATACTTATAGCTTAATGCACGTGTAACTTCCCCATCATTCGGAAGATCAAAGCACAAATCGTCAATAGCATTTTTCTTGTTGTAAAAACTATACACACAAACGAATACTAGACGAGGGACTGATTCGAACAGCTGTATTTTCACAATAGAGGAAATTGAATTGTCTTGTTAATTCCATACATAAATTGTTGACATGGGGAAAACAAACATAATCGTATTAATTTTTTCAACGAGTAGGTTTTGGTAACTGAAAGGTTTAACCACATTGTGCAGTAATTAAAAAGAGTTTTGTAAACGAATCCATTGAAATGAGCATGAACTATAAAATTCGTCTCATTATTTACTTTTTTATTTTTATAATCCTTCCGCATTTAGAATGCTATGAAGGGAAAACAAAACTATTAATTAATAATTTCTTTTTGAAATGTAAAATTAATTCTAGGCACAATTCATGTTTGAGAAAGGAAATATAGTAGTGGAAACTTAACAAGGGTTAGGTATATTATATTATTTGAGTAAAATGTATTGTCTGATCTGTGACATGTTTAGTACTTTTTTAATTAAGTATATCAATAGGAGATTGTTTGAAGCTGGGGTTGCAAACTAAATGGTTCATTCTTTGCCCATAACGCTCTTCGATGGTATTTGAGATAGAACTGAAAGACTTTTGTAACTTACTACTGCCACTACCTAAACTAACCATAAACCATTGAAGGAAAACGAAAAACTCAAGAATCAGCTATAATTCTGACTCCCACGCTTCTATAATTTTTTATGCTTCATTTCAGTCTATACAGTCGTAGAATTTTAATGTAGATGCTATTCAGGGTATTCCATCCATCGTATTATGTCATTGTCAGCCGTGTTGTGCTGGTGCTTGCCACTTGTTTCACAAACACCACTGCAGCATGGCATCATGGCGTTTGTTCGTCTTAAAAGCTACTATTGCCACATAACCTTTACAAATGTCTTTCTTAAACGTTCTTCTAAACTCAAAAATGAAATATCGTAAGAAATCTTCATTCATTTTCGTATTTGATCTGAGAATATATTTTCATTTGGAATGTTCTTCCCCAATTTATCATTAACTAAGTAAACATCTGAGACAATAATGTCACACGATAATTATAATTAATATTTTCGTCTATGTATGGCTATTGGTAGATACAATTTGTGGTTGGAGTAAAGCAGTGGTTGCCTATACTAGTGGGATGCGCGATGGGAGGTGGGATGGTAGGATGAGATATGGATGATGAAATGGGAAAGTGGGATAGTACGGGCCTTTCTCCGATGATGGCTTAAAACACAGTAGGTTTGATGTTTTCCCTTCATTGTGTTACTCCTGGCCATTAATTACATAATATCCCAACCCACATTCCATCCCACATATAATCCAACATCCCATCCGACTATCCTGCATCTCATCCCACATTTAATCCAACATCCCATCCCACTGTCCCGCATCACATCCCACTATCCGCATCCCATCAGACTATATCGCACCCCATCCCACTACCCCACGTCCCATCCCACATTCCACCCTACCATCTCACTAGGATAGGCAATCCATGCTTTACTTGAAATTTTAGTACATTTTAAGTTTCATATATGTATGCAATTTTTGGAGCATCTTTGTACGCATAAATCTTTTTAAGTGCATGCTTTTATCCTATGTCAAACTATCTGTATTACATATCCTTCTGTTACATAAGTGAGAGCCATATTTTGCAAGCATAGATGCTTATAAAGTTACACATTGAGTTGACTTACATTCGTAAGTCTTCCAATGGACCACTGCAATGCGTGTGTAGTATAATACCAAGTTTGAAGATAAATCGTTCTCAAGTTATCGTACATACAGACAGACAAAGAACCGGCTCGCATGCAAGTTTCTTACGAAACTTAATTGATGGGGGTAGCATAGTAATATGATTATTTCCATAGATTAGTAAAATTCCTCCTACTCAATTGCTAATATTATATTCTCGTAAACTGATATGAACTGGAAGAAAAATACCCAGTCTATAAATAAATTTTGAAATTGAAGACCTCCACATTCAATAGAAATTAACTATAACAAAATTACAATACAAATGTTCATATTACCTATATTTGATACGCCATTGTTAGGTATCGTTTTGCAAGAAGCGTTAAAAGACTGTTTAGAAGCAATTACAAGACAAGATAACTGGCATGTAGTATCTGTAGTAGAGGAGAAACAGTAACAGGATCTTCGTGGCGCGACTTAATTTGATTTTCCAGTTAGTTCTTGTTCCAAGAATTTTGTGTTTGATTCGACTCTGAGAGAGTCGCTGGTTTCACTTGGGTTCTTCTAGTCTTTGTCTCACATTCACTTTGTGAAAGAATATTATTGCATCGTCTTCCTACTTCCACACTTCAGGTCTTCTTATGCTCTTTGCAACCATTCGCTTTCTCATCTCAACTCTTGTTACTTTGTTGCTCCTGTCTGCTCCGCTCTTCTGTCTTTGTCCATACTGTTACGTAATACCCCTACTACTACTCAGAGTAGTCCCTGCTAATAATGTCTAATTTAAGTAATTTATAATTAGAATTAGGTTCCGGATGGAGCAGCTGAATGAACTTATAGATTTCAACAACCTTCATATCCAGCAGCAGTTTTCTCTCCAGTAGTCATCAAAGTATTCGGTTCAGTCAGACATTCCTCTATATACCGAAGCTAATACTTCTCTAATATTAGATTACATTAAGTTAAAGGCTTTTGTCTCATTTTAGTGCAAATTCTATAATTGGCGGCATTAATGTCTTTCCGAGTTTTGACACAACAAGGATTTCATATCTCTAACTCAAGAGATATCTCACCCACTAAAACAAATAGAATTTCTCGAACTTTCATTCATCATTTGCAAACAGAATCTATTTTTAGCTCAGCGGGGTTAGATCCAACACTCAAGAAAATCAATCAAGTGTGGTATACATTGTTACCGAGTTATTTCCGTACCCACTGAATAATACCCCACAGCAGTAACTCATATGGCACACCGAATCCGGTACCTGATTTATACAGAATCCTATAGTAGCGTATACCTCTTTAGATATTATGTTACCCGCGATACACAAGAACATTTTTACGTGGTCACATTGTACTGCGAAATATAACATAAAGTAATATTTAACGAGCTATGTGGTATTCTTACCATAATTTGGCCTGGAAATCCTTACTGACAGGTAAAATCACTACAGGGACATGTGATTGTCCTCTTGTCATGCCACTTTCCAGCATTCACCATTAGAAAGTTTTCCACAGTCACCAGCAAAGGAGACTTGAGGTTGCAATGATTTCACTTAATCATCACAACTTGAATGTACTTTAGAGAACTAAACATAATTGAGCTATTATGAAATAGCGAAAGCTACTTTATGCTTTTGCACATCACGTATTTCCATCCATAAATACCTCAAACCGTACCATGTTAATTTTGTTCCTCTATAAAACAGCAGGCTGCTTCTTCCTTCGTTCAATCTATGTATACAAATATTGACCACAAAAATCTCTACTTTGGTACACCAGGTCACTATTTTATTATTATACAAAGGTATATTGACATTAATGCAAAGTAAACATAAAAAATAATAAATTTTTTACAATACGATTCTGTCTGCTGCACATTATTTCTACACTTTCTCTTTGAATTGAGGTTTATACTGGATGATGTACATAGTTAGATATCTAAACTTTCTCTTTAGTACGAGAGTGCGACTAAAATTCAGGGGTTATGTGAGAAAACATGCGCCTGTAGTTATATACAAATTGTGTGGGCTTGACCTTAAGGCTGGGCTTATAGGTAGCAGGTGGGGCATTTCGGTCCATACACTTCCTATGTATTTTGCGTTTTTTGCGATTCCATTTTCAGGCCACAGTTTTCGACCGATTTCTTTCAAACT
>JABASD010002465.1:0-26563 GCA_019776165.1 Pogonognathellus flavescens
CTCCGGACCATTGTAATCGATTGACTCCAATTTTTCGCTGTATCTTCGTTGTGATCCAGAGATCACGTATGGCAAGTTTGAACCAATTCTATTCATCCGTTCGTAAGTTATAGTGGTCACGGACGGACGGACGGACGTAGTCACCATTTTTATAAAGTAGCTTCCGCTACTTAATAAATAATAAAGATAAAGTACCTACTATAAGTTTAGCATGCCTATTTCAATAATTATTATTTAATCTATCATTGGGTTGACATCAATTAATTTTGTAACACTTTCAGAACGGTAAAGATTTTTTGTAATTATGAATTAACGTGTTGTTATTCATTGCAATTGCTTGAAAAATTAACCCTTATTCTTCTAACAGTTGCAATTTATGCCAATGCAATATGGTTCATTTTCCCAATAAACAGGTATTTTTTGGCACTTTTAATTTCAAGCGCACATCAATTTTGTATCTCGACCCAACACATTAGAACTTTCTTCCTGCACACCTACTTCATAATAGGTTGTTGGACCACTGATGTCATGTGAAAAGAATGCTGGCTTCAAAAAGTCAATTTTTGAAGCCAAGATGAATAAAAATGAATTTAATTTTTCCCTAACACTCGGATAAATCTACCTAATGCGGAGTATTACTATACTATAGCAACTTTGCGCTCATACATATTATCTTTAAGTGATTTTTTAAATATAGTGACAGATAAGTTCGTAGTAATAATAATAATAACAAATATTTATTAAAACGGAATTATTACTACGTTATAGTCCAAAATAAAAATTACAATTTACATATTAATACAATATTTTATTCCATTTTAATAATTATTTTTTCTTACAGAGAATCGCAATGTCCTGAACGTCGAAATGAAGAGAATCTTGATAAATCGAGTCTACCAACAAGGCAACGTGACGTCGGCAGAGGCGTCGAAAATGCAATTATTTGGAACATTAAAAAACTACCCTGGATTATATCTTCAGCTAAGATGGTAGTATTACCGTAATTAAATTTTGTTACTGGATAATTTACTTTTATTTTCAGTACACATGTACAATAGTTCACTTACGTATCGAATTACTAAAATTGTACTGGATCAAAAACTTAAACCCGTGTTATCTTCATATCTTCAATGAAGTATGTTTGAAGAAATATTCGTTCACTTAAAAGTATTGCACCATAGAAACGCAAGTAAAGTTATTAGTAAGTTAATCAATGTCATGTCGTATAGTGAGACATATCTAAACAATATGAATGGTCAGGCGCGTAACTAGGATTGCCATTTGGGAGGGCAGTAAAGTGTAAAAAGCAGTTTATTTGCGGCCTTCTGCCGCAATTTAACAATGGTGGTTTTTGGGGTGTCCCGTCACTCCCAGGTTCCCCTAGATATTCTTTTATGCATGGTTCCACCAGGCTTGAGCCCTCTTTCCACACTCAGGAAAAACAAATTATTTAGAATTTTTAGTTTAAGGTGTCTCACATACCATAAATGGATTGTTTTTTTTCACTAAAATTATAATCGATAGTATTGATTATGTCAGAAAATCATGTATGCCAATTCATGGTATGATATAAAATGTTAAACCTTATACAATGCGAAATTTTGTCTCTGTGAGTGGATTGGCATAAAGCAAAAGCTTCTCGGATTCTTATATGCATGGGCACATTTTGGTCAGATATATTCATGGTCTAACCAGGTTTGAGCCTCCACCTCAAGGTTCCTGAAAAACGGATATATTTGGCAAAATTTGCGGCATTAGTTTTTAACGTGTACAGCGGCTTTGCGTACCGCACGTAGTTAATCAAAAATGATTGTGATGGCGCTTATCATAATTTTTGATAATAATGCTGATACATTCATTCATATTACGACTAGTTTGAATCCTTTCATTTAATATTAGTTTATTCTTTGAAAAATATTTTTTACCTAGTTATTAATATTAATGTACCTATTTATCTTGATTCCAGCTACTAGTAAATCCTTAAATGTTATTTTAGTAGTTAATCTAATACAATTTCCTCTATTTTTGTTTATAGCGATTATTTTTTAATGTTTTGTTGATATCACGTACCTTCCAAAAATATTATTAGTAAAAACAGGCAACCTTCAGAAAACTTACCACATTGAACATAAGTGTAGTATAATATAACATTGAGACTATTTTTTCTATTAACTAACTATTTTCTTATCTCTAGACAATTTGTGAGGAATTGATTGATTCGAAACTATCTTAAAGAAGCTGTTTATTAGCACACCCATTATTTTAATGACCACTGCCCAATATTAGGTAAGATGGTGTGAGAAATGATCTTTGCCCAATTCTAATTACTTTTTACACAACGTTGAAATAAATGCAGCAATGTATAAAGCTTGGAATTCTCAGCTCAATGTCGCAGTCGAGTTTGATGAAAGTCATTGAAAGCGAACGAGCTTCAAGCACAAGTGCAGTGGATAGGTACATTTAACACATGCACGTATATTATACTCTTGCATCACATTGCTAGGTTGACAGAATGCAACTCTTTAAAAGTGGACTGACTGACTCACTGACTCCACTAAGACTTGTCAAATTGTGGTCATTTGCAAGCCCCATGTTTGACAAAGTTATGGACCTTTCCTGAATATTATTTTTTTCTTGACTACAAAAATACCTTCTGTTCAAAATTCCGTTATTATCCTCGTTTTGTAACTCCTGGTTAGTGTATACTGAATTGTTTGCAGATTAAACGATTTTAGCTTTGGCTCTTGCATTGGATTCAGAACTGAAGCCTAATATATTCGTAGACAACATTTTGATCGATTAAAATGACTTCATAGTTAAAAACCGCATCCCTGCTACTATAATAGGGTTCAAAATTTTATCTCAAGCCATGGTACAGTTTCATTTATAAGAGCTCATAACAGCCCACATAGATGTTTCAATCGAAGATATCATCGTTGTAAACCTGAAAGATTTGTCGAAATATAATTAAAAATTATTTTGGAAAAAATAATTAGACATGTGAAACGTAGAAAGATTATGGTTGTATTTTTAAATAAGAGTAAAGTACGCATATGCCTGTTTTGGAAATATTAAATTAAGATTCTGATATTATTACCATTTGAAAAATATATTTTGGCAATGTGTCAATCGTGTGTGTATTTTGTAAATTTAACATGGTGGTTAACAAAATATAAATTTGAATACAACTTCATAGAAATAAAATTGTTTATGTTTCTGTTCTGTAATACTCAAGGCGCAATTGCGTGCTACCAACAAGTAGTTATATGACAAATTTTGAAATTCACTAGTACTACTGTTAGAATTTAGTGTGATAGTTTATTTTACAGAGGACGAAAGCGTAAAACGGCGGGGTTAGGTGTGTAGAGGGTACTTATACATCCAATAACTCATGTGCTTACATACACATTAAAGTATGAGATGGCAGTTCATATTTGAGTTCATATTGATAAAATATAGCGGAAGCGTTCCCGGGATGAATATTGTATAAATAGGAAAGGAATACAATGGTCAGAAATGGTGCATGAGACTTCCATAGGAAGCAGTCTCAGTCTTCCTGTTAAATATTTAGGAGAATCCTGGCAGGGTCGCCATGTTACGAGTAGATGAAAATATCCGCTTTTATTATTATATAAATGAACGTAGGCCCAAAAACTTATTTTACAACATTATTTTCTTAAATTATTTAAAGATTTTACACGTTTACCCGAATGTTATAGGTTAAGCCGTTCAAAAGATTTTTTGAGAACTTTTGAGACTTAATAGCGGTGGCAGGCCAACAGGTAAGAAACTTTCTACTAATGCAAGTGAAACAAAGATTAGATAGCTTAAACCGAAGAGTCATTGGTGAAATAAATATCTCTTGTCACAACTTATTGAGCAATGCGTTTAGCTTTAGTTGATTTATTAATGTGCTGTTAATGTGAGAAAAAAATACAGAAAACTGGTGAGCTTAGACGGGAGTCTCAGCAAAGAGAAATTATCGTCGACTGGCGAATCAATGTTACAATTCATATTGTATAGTGTTCTTAATACTGTAATATTTCCGTCAGGGCGCAATTGACAGAGATATTTTTTTGATGACAAAAACGATTTGATGTGAAAATAACACACGAGTACTTTTTTTGGTGAATGGACTTTAATTAGAGAGAGAGTTGGGTCAAGATTAACCAAAGTTGTGTTGTGTAGTACATGGGCGCCGTATGATACTGACAACAAAGATATTTGATGGAATAAATGTTGTTACGAATATTGCTTGCTGCTATTTCCGAGAGCGGAGTTTGGGAAAAGACTAACCAGTAAAGGTACGTCTTTGTGTAGTATTTATACATTTATTATAGTAAGTCCATTACTTCGAGTGTGGAAAGTCTTTGCCTTAATTAAAACAATGAAGCGGAAAGGTTTGGATGTCTTTCCCGGATACCTATTGTATTATTTATAAGCTAATATAATAGTCAGGAAGGGGGCTGTTGATCTCCATAGGAAGTGACCTGCTGAATAATAATTTTATTATTATTTGAATATCGTTTAATCTGTGTGTGAATAATTGTGCAGATTCGCAATAATAAATTTCGTGCAAATAATACATCTAGGTAGAATACTGAAACGAAGCTAAAAGTATACCGATAAAGATGTCATGATGAGTATAATTTGCCTTGTAACCAGAGTGGAAAATTAGACGATACTTTTGTTGTTCTTTTAATAAGTGCTTTATTAAGGGTTTCCTAGTAACTAGTAGAAACTAGTACAATTTAAGTGAGGTCGTTACATTGGCCAAAACTTGTACCAAGTCTCATGAACAAAGAAAATGAAATGTAAAGAAAATTACAAGAAAAGTACAAACCTAACTCAATACACTAATTTACATTAGATCAGTAGATTACATAATATTTTTATCCGTCGATAAATCGTACTACATATTGTAACAGTAGTCCCGAGATGCACGGTGCGCATTTAATGTAGTATGTGTGATCTCAGAAGTTACTACTAATAAAATGAGTAGGTAGTGACATTTGTGCGTGTTGTGTATGTTAATAATGAAGTGAGAGTAAACGAGCAGAGTTTTTCCGATGAAGAGAGAAGAGAATTTATTTAAGTTATTATAATACGGTACAGCCAACTAACTTTACAATCGAATTTACCTTGCTATTTATTTAGTCTATGTACCTACATGTGGAATAGTTAAATTTCACAGATGAACAAAGAATTTATTTATTAATAGAATATGGACAGGAAGTGAAATCCTTTGTTCCTATTGAATCAAAAATATTTCTTTTAACTCTAAAAGTCATAAACAGGATGTGGCATCAATCATGCAAGAATTATTATATTATTATATCTGTGTGTAATTGACTACGGAAGTGACCAAGGTGACAGTAGTTAAAACTAGCAATTATCTTTTCCCTAGTTACCAATGTATTTGAGAATTATTTTATCTCCTAAAATAATATCATGGTGAATAAATCTAGAATATTAAGATAATTGAAGTCACACATTACAATATATATGTCGTATACGTGTGATTTATATAAATATAAGAATACATAAATAAATTATTCTCACTGCATACATAACGAAGGCTAAAGTGCAGTTGTGATCAGCAAAAATAATTAACATGCCATACTCAAGTTGAGGCTAAAGTTAAGAAAACAACAAAATCATCAGAAACCATGAAAAATAAATGCGGGAAAGGAGTCTTCATTCAATCTTAATTGAATTAAATTATCATTCAGATTCAGATAATACATCAAATATTATATGAATTAAAAATTGACATTTTTCATTAGTCTGGTAAATAACAAATTAATATTACGAGCACATTTTCTTAAAATGTTTGCCAAGCTAACTTGTGCAAAACTTAGTTCCCTGACTTCGTCGAGCGACATAATAACATAATTTAAAAAAAATCAAAATTGAGTTATTGCAAACTCTGTTAGCATACACGCGAATGCAAAATGAACAATTTTGTAATGTGCGTTGATTTTGTAATATGACTCTAGGACAGGTGCGCGTGTTGGGATAATGTGCCTGCCTCTAGTAATCTAATTACTAAAATGAGTGTTATTGTTGGAGTGTACTTTGTCTGTTTGTACCAAATAATATATGGAGAGTAAACGAGACCGGGTTGTTTGCCAATATAAGTCAGAAGAGTAATTTATTCAATTTTAAGCCAACTAGTTTAATACAGTGATGTACTTAGCTATTTATTCTATTTAGTTACCTAAGTCAATCTGCTGGTGACATGCAATATTAGAACACTTATACAAAGGACTTTAGAAATAAAAGATAAATGAATTATTATAAATCCTAAAGACCATATGTAACATCTATTGTTAAATCAAGCTGAAAGATCAACTTGGAGAATCCCATCGCCGGATGTGACATCAATCATAAACATGCAATCGTAATTAAGTTCTGTGCATGACTATTTTCATATTGCTTGTGAGGAATACAGGAAGTATGGAGGTGACAGATTTAACTTAGCTTAGCCATCCCCTTCTACCAATGTATTAGTAATTTACTAGCCTTTATTTTATGACTAAAATATTATTATGGTGAATATTTTATTCACATGAACATAACTGAAGGCATACATTAAAATGTCTTAAATTATTTACGTTTTCTTTATGTAGTATTGGAGTAGAAGTTTTTAAAGGATCAGGGTTATTCCTCCATACTTCTCAAACTATTAAAATATATGTCTGGGACGTATATTTGAATCCGTATTACTAGGGAGAAAGATGAAGTCTTGAAGATGTAGTCGTTTTAAACTTGGTGACCACTGAACTCACACACGCTAAATCGAAAGTACAACCTACTGAACGATTGAAAATAGGTAAGGATGCTGCAACCATTAAATACATGTGTGAAAAGAGGCTAATAACTGCAAAGTTTGGTTTCTGTTTATAAGAACGACAGAAAAACGTTTCAGAAGTGCAAGATGTGACCATGTACGGAAAAAAGTAACCGTAGACATTGGTTGTGGTGTGTAAACTGAAATGACAAGCAAATTATGTCTTATACATGGGATAATTAAGGGAAGAAAGTGTTTGGGGAAAGTTTCATTCTTAACAACCTTGAGTGGTGTGCAACCATGCACGCAATGTGCAAGCTAAACCAGCGAATAAGTTTAACATTCTTTCTGCTATTGATTCTTTCTATTTTCTTTCATTGATTGATTCTAAGGCATATCTTTCACCTAGGCGTCTCGAAAAGGCACGTAATGTAAAGAGTCTGCCAAGGCGTTATTGGTAGAGACTTTACTTTGTGCAGATGATGAGAATGTAATAATAAAATAACACAAGTTCTGCTTTAGGAATTGAAGTTTAATTTTCGGAGAGAGAGCTGGGACAAGACTAACCAAATGTGTTAGTGTGGATTACGTATTTATATTAATTGATTACAAAAGAGATCTAATTATTATATTACAAAACTTACATTATGATTCTAAACACCGGAATAAACGAGGACATAGTTTTCGGGGAGAGTGTGCAATATAATATAATAGGTGTCCGGGATGTGCTTTGTGTCAGTGGAAGTGACCAAGGATTATACAATTACACAATATTATTATAAAGAGAAACTAAAATTAGACTAAAATTAGAGTAACTTATTGTGTGTGTAAATTATCCAGGGCGATAATATGTAGACCGTAACCATTACAATAATAAAGTGGAGGTTAGAATAAAGAAGACACAATAGCATTAATAATAATAATACAATGTAAAGCGGAAAAGAGTTTCGAAATGTACAACTACAAAGAGTATATATTATTGTGCAACAAACATTGGGAGATGAAAGTAGAACAACGAATAATATTTTACAGTAACTAGGATAAGTGCAAAGGGGGTATCTAGGCTTTCTATGAAGGGCGCAGGCAATTGCAAATTAACGACGCAACGTATACTCATTATGACATTTGCAAAAATGCATTCATGTTGTCAATCATTTATTTAGGTTACATCAATCAGAAAAGGCCACTAATGATCTTATACTTTCCTTTAAGATTTTAGGGATAACATCGAGTTCGTGTTCCATCAATTGAACAACTTAAAACTTCAGATGTATACTCAGTTAACAGACACGGAAAAATCACAAGTAAAGACGTTTGGTGATATCCAAGGGCTATCCTATGTCATAAGTTAATATTATAAACATTTGATTTTCCTATATTTTGGACTTTTTACAGTTTATCACTTTTATTAATATTTCTTTGTTAAACTTTTTATAATTTATTATAATCTAATCCTGGTAAATTAGATTGTCGCCAAACCTTCAAAAAAAAATAATTAAAACGGTGTTAAAATAGAATATAATAAATATTATTTATAATAATATTTTTTTGTGCTACAACTTGGTATTGTTATTTTTTATAAAACGGAGGATTAGGTAGAATAAAAAGACAGGAGAGCCAATGCTCTCTTGGAATGTGGGACTACAGTTAAAAGTTTCTACTCTGAATTAATAAAAAAATATATTAATGTTTATGAAGAGAAAAATTGGACCTCATACTACTAGTGATCTAATATTGTACATGTGCTAAAAAGCTTTGCACAAAAAATATGAGGTGAAATTCCGGATGTGTATTGTCCAGCGGACAAAGGTTGTAGAAAATTATCGACGACCAATTGTATAATATAGAATACAACTAGTATATAATAAATATAATGATCATGAGTGTTGTGCAATGTGTTATAATCAATCAACGTGCGCCTAATATGTTTATGTTAGTGACACTAAAACCTGTATTATTAAGTTGATCAGGTATGTTAGGTGGGAGTATAGAATAAAATAAATGGAGGTAACATTTAGGCTACTCAGTTTTCACAATCTGTGATATGCTTTTACTTAAATTTATCCTAAATATAATAACGTCCCGTCCGGATACAGCACGAAGTGGCTGCAACTAGAAACGATACAGTGTTACGTTACCGGATCTCAGACGTCTCATTGATCGGTTAGTCGTTCTGTCTCTAGTCTTCTTGTTCTACAATTGGTAGCTTGTATGGACACTTCTGAATTTTGCGGTTGCACGATAGGTTGGGTGAGTGTTAGAAGAGGTCACACTCTTCGTTTATACGATTCCAACATATCTCGACACGAGTCTTCCGCGGAAACTGCAACTGGAACACCAAAATGAACGTCAGTGGCCCGACATCGGATAATGGCGGAGGGATCCAACAGCGGGTTTTCCAAATTAATTGCCAGTGGTCGCCAGTTGTTATAGTGCTCTTGGGGCAAGGTGCGCTTGATGAAATGATTTTTGCCTTTAGAAACTAATACTAAAATGAGTGTTATTCTGGCGTTTATTTTGAGTTTATGGAATAAAGTAGACGTGGTGGGTATACAAGCTTGTTTTTCTGAATTGAGTAAAAGAGTATTTATTATTTTCAACCAATTAGTTTTACAAGGCGTTATACATAGCTATTTATACACACACGTACACAAATGATTTTAGTCATAAAGAGATCCCATCGCCGGTGACAATAGAGGTGTAGTAGAGGTGGTGACAGTTTTAACTTGGACTCTAGCTATCCTTTGTTGTTACCAATGTATTAATATTGACCTAGCATTTATTTTATCACTAAAATAATATTATGGCAAATATTTCTAAAACAAGAAGATAATTTAAGTCACACATTACAAATACATTGTAGTGTAAATACAAAGCATTATGTACACTCTGTTTTATCTCATTACGTTGAGTACAGTGTAGTATAATAATAATATTACGGAGTGATAATATACTATTTCATCCAAGTCAACCTAGAGTCAATAATTCGGAAGGAACAAAGGGTATTGTAAACCTTGTCGAATGAATTGAACATAAAATATATGTTCTGCAATTTATGGGTGTGCCAATAATGTGAAAATTATTATCGTTAATAGGCAACATACCTTAAAGGATACACACAATAAATACAACGGGATGTTATTGAAGAAAAACAGTACACTTTTAAAGTCCGATTTGGGTAATTGGACTGATACGGACGGTTTTTATAGCTGGATATAGTTGGCAAGTTGATAAAGCAGTATTATAAATATAAGAGGTACATAAATCTTGTTTTTCATTGGGTATATTTTTAGTTATATGGAAAATTTTATATGAACACCAGTAACAACAGGATCCTATTCAAAATTTCACTAATTATTTTGTGGGTATTTAATCGTAAATCAAATATCCTAATTTTAAGATGTTTGCTTCTTCACATAAGAGAATAATATAAATAATGTTTTGTAATACTCATGGCTCAGACATGTGTGAGTGTATAATGTTAAAATGATTTCACGAGTACTGCTGTTATATTCATAATATTTTAAACAGAATATAATTAAGGTAATAGATTATTTTCCGGAGGCTAAGCTGGAGGAAACCTAATCTTAATCACTATTTCTTGATGAACACTTTTCTCGATCTCGAATCCAGGAATATCTTGTCTGAGTGTTTTGCGACATTTAAGTGACGTCTAACTTGGTTTTATATTACAACGAACATTTTATGATATTCGATAAATTGAAATGCTGGCGTTATCAAATTTTAGGAGAGATCTTTAATCGCTAGATAGCAGTTCACAACTGCATAATAGAGATTACATAATAGTCATGTGTAGACTCTTGCTGAGAGAAGTATATAATATTGTGGAAGATAACAGAGCAAGTGCTTGGTTGTACACAGTTGATGTGTGGTATTTATATCATGCAGGAGAGCTGGTGTAAAGTTTTACGGGAAGTCAAAGTGGACTCTTTCTTTCAGTTTGGAATACAAGCCAGATATGGACAGGAAATGATGACAATGATCAGGAAAGTTTTTTGAGGTTCCATAAGAAATGGTCAAGATAAAACAGGATGCATTACATGTTACAAAACCATAGATTTATGTACGAATTATTCTAGGGATTGATTCGAGCTTACATTCCAGGTAAAAATAGAATGGTTGTAACTTAAGTATAGGTGTAAATTGGAATACAGTATTATAATAACACCTGAAATACAGAATAATAATATGACGGTAAATGTAAAGTGTAAAAATAAGATGAGCAACCTGGTAATAATCTTTTTCATTCTAAATTAATTTCCAGACAAAATATTGATTTTCCACTCTTATTTTGAGTGGCTCTAAGTAGTATGGTGCTTACTGCTCGTTTTCGGGAGCAATCGGTGTACACAAAGTGTACACCGATCAGGTCTAGTTCTAGACAAGGTCACTCGTTCTGAATTCTAGGTTGCATTATTGAGTCCATATTTTTTTACATACCGTACGGGTTTATAAAGTTATGAAACAATAATAATAATTTAATATTCTATTAAATTATTACAATATCTTTTAATAACATTAGTAATTTATTTTCTGTATGAAGAAGAGTTAATCATAGAACCATTATCTGTTCTTCATACAGACAAATTTGTATTGGATTTATTTAGTCCTTCTTTGCATTCTCAACCTTTATTCTCAATATTTATGTAAGTGCAACGATATAAACAAGAACTATTCTTTCACTTACTTTATAGAGGTTGGTACGGAGGCTGAAAGATTATACATTCATCTTCACCACCGTTGTTATTTGTGAGTTTAATTAAGTTGAATATGTGGGGGCCAAATCGCCAAAGATCATCTAACTGAATATTACCTACCTAAAAAAATACCCGATTAAGTTGAATATATAACGAACCTCTTTCTGATTTTGAGTCATTCTTTTGGGCTAAAGATTTTGATTTTAATTTCAAACGGACAGCAGGGATTTCTGTTTAGAACTTTGGGTTACTACCAGTGATCTGTTCTGCCTTCAAGTCGATTAGTATTGGCATTTTTTAGCTAATCTTACCACTTTTTTTCCAAGTTTTCACTTCTCTTCTTGTCTTTTATTAAGAGAGAGGTGGTGGTATTTTTTATAAAATGTATTATGCCATGTTTCATTACTGATGAGAACTCTTCAGCAAGGGCCACCTTTTCGCCTGCTTCCGAAAAACAGTAGGAGTGTTGAATAGAATAAGCGGCCAAAGCCACAATTTCTGTCGTTCTTTTGGTTTTAAGCCCTCTTTAATATGATTGCAGTCCTCCCATTACCAAATCCTAGTTACGTCGTTTACTTAAAACGTATAATTTGCTTATCGCTGTTTAACAATTAATTAGAAATTCATAATGGTGTATATTATTCCCCTAAATACGGTTACTTATATAAGTCAGTTTAAAAACATTTAATAATTACAAATGTGACTATATTATCTCATTAAATTAACCGTCAAATATTGGTGTAATAAAATTGATAATTTAAAAGCAGTAATGCAGTGTCTATTTTCTCTATATAAATAAATATGCATGGTCAACTTATGTAATTGCTGCACTAATATAATGACTCAAATGATAAGGCTGGCTATTATTGATGTGTTATAACAGCTTCAATGACTGTATAGCTTATACTTATAGTATAAAATTTGTATTGAACTCAATTATACGTGATGAACTTTATATGACAATCTGAAAATCCCAATGCATTGCACTGACGATGTCTACACATTTACTTTAAGAGAAATTGCCAATTATTGATTCAATAAATAAAAAGTTTGGAAAGTATATATGAACTTAATTTGCTGGTTAGTTGGCATGAATAGATAGACAAACATTTTGCTTGCATTCATTGTTTTTACTTTATTTGCATTCGCATAGTAGCCGTATGGGCATATCTAGAGGGGGTCACAGGGTGCCCGGGCACCCCCCCCCCCAACGATGTGGGGAGGCCCCCAAATGGCAATTTTAGTTACGCGCCTTTAGTAGCCAATTTAATTAAAACACATTTGGTTTTCTGCAAATTATATTCACTTCTTTCTGTACTGATTTAATATAGTATGCATCACATAACTCTGTGCCTAATTTCTATATTTTGATGTCCGTTTCATGAAATGTATTCAACATTAATGTTATTTGGTACTGCGTCTGACTATCATATATTGCATTTGCCTTGTTGACTTAAAATTAGCGTAAATAATTAGTCGAAAAATATCATACCAGATAATTTTTTTAACAAAATAAAATGAAACAATAAAATAATTATATTTTATTAAGAGAGAGAGAAACTTTTTTTAAAAGAACTGATACTATCATCATAGTAATTGCCGTAAGGACACAATACACCATTATATATTTTAAGTAGTTATTTTTGCTAATATTATATACATGCTATTTTTGAACAATAACGGAAACTTATAATTATTTATTTAGAATTGTTATAAATATGATTACGAAGAATTTTGCAGGATCCTTTTAATATTATATCTACGAATTATAATGTTAATTCCTTTTTGAGACCAAAGTTTTTTCTAAACTCCCTAAAGAAACTAGTAATAGTCCCTCTTTCCCCAAACATTAATCCAATCACCACAATGTTTTTCAATTTGTATTTTGATTTGAGATCAGAAATGTATTATAAAAATATGCATTATCTGTCAATCACATTATTTTTGATTTTTTAATCGCAGACCCAATTGCAATAAACCATACTGCGCTGATAGAGTTTTAAGTTTCAGAATTTTTATTTGCTATTTGCTGAACGATTTCAAACAAATTCTAGACACCTATAATATTTGCATTATATTATGTGCACATAATCTTGGCAGAAATAGAGAAACCCAAATATATATGACATGGGACAATTGTTCTGATCGTTGCAGCATTTATTCGCATCAAATTTCAACAGAAAATATCAACATTAAATATCGGTATCAAATATCAAAAACAAATATTGCCAACAAAAATCAAAACCAAATATCAGCAACAAATGTTAGCCCAAAATATAAATAGCAATAGTGTGCCACAAATATTATCAACAAATATAAACCGCCATGATTTATGGCTTGTATTTTGCAAGCCCTGAATTTTAAATGATTTCCCTTACAAAAATAATAATGGATTTTACATAATTAATAGGATTCTTTCTTATTGTCTTGATACAACCTAATTTATTTGATTTTCCCTAACAAAATTAAGTGAATTACCTAAAATTTACCGAGTGCTACTAAATTTTATTTTTCTTTCTAACAAACAATTGCGAATGCCTAATTTTAAAACGTTGCCTAACAATTAATGGATAAAACCTAAGAACATATTTGAATGCCCCAACAATTTAAAGGTAATAGCAATTTGAAGCAGATAAAAAAGTCTTTATCTACTTAAAAAACTCTAAAACAACCAGTGTTCGCATGACCACTGGCAGAAACGGTAACAAAGGCCAAAATGCGTTTTTATAATAATTGTTTATTAAGTAATGATTAATCATGGGCACTGTTTTCTTACAATATATTACTCAATTTATTGGGAAGATCCGTCCTGATATTATTTCCTAAGCCAAAACAATTTTTGCCATTTTGTCCGGCTGATCGTTGCGCTCCTTACCGTGGAAAAAAACGAACTCTGATAGCAACTGAGTAAACGACGAATGCAATTTAGTAATATTAATAAATTATAGTTTTCGTACATAAATTGTACGACACTTGGATTGCGGTACATCCCGTTATTTCGTCATATATATTAACGGTAGTATTATTATAGAGCGGTAACCCGTTCATTACATGAACGCATTTTCATTGTAATCATAGTAATCTATGCAATTTGTATTACCACGCCATTACACACTTTTACTTACGATTTTAATCTATAATTGTGAATGTGAGTCTCAAAGTCTCAACAACATTCTCACACAAAATGAAAGCCAGCGACGGCGATCAACTTGGAAAAACGCGCGAATAACTCATTCAATTCTGAGTGAATTAATAGTAAATGCAGATTGTAGAGTGAATGTGTTTTGAGTTGAGAGGGCTGACTTTCATGGCTGTAAACACTGAGACATGAGCTGTACGATTCTCTACGCACCCTTCGTACCAAACATCACTTGTTCAAGTATAAATATTAGATGTGTATTTATATTGTTTTCAATTAGTTCTTATTAACACTTGGAATAAAGAAAAATATTGTCAAAAAGAATTTTATGGCTTATTTCAACAAGCTGTCATTCATATGCAGTATATACAAAACCTACACATACTTTTTAGTCAAGGGCGTATCATATGGGGAGGGGGGTCACAGGGTTCCCGTGACCCCCCCCCCCCCCCCCAAACGATTTGGGCAGCCCCCCAAATGGCAATCCTAGTTCCGCGCCTGTTTTTAGTATATGTAATAGGTATTATTCCTTAATGTTTAATAATAAAAAATGTGCTAATTTCGTTTCATATTCTTATGCACTTTATCCATTAATTGTTAGGTTTTTTTTTACAATTAGGTAATAAAGCTAATAAAAAATATTTTCAAATATTTTTTAAATATTTGTTTATTAGCTTTAAAGTTACAATAATAATTATTAACATCTTTTAGATATTTAATAATATTACAGGTAAATTCCTTTAGTTTGTCATCTGTAATAAATAAACTAGGCCAAAAATATTATATTCCACCCTCCACCAATAAAACATTAGTTTAAATCGTACATAAATCACAAAATAAGTATTTCGAAGTTCACAAAAATTAGCAGGTACTACGTGCATGGATCAATGGAATAAGTGTCGATAGAGACGAAAGAGAACAGTACTGTTCTCTTTCGTCTCTACCTAACACTTATACAATACGATAACAAATATTGGTCACACGTAATATTCATCTTTTAAAGTTAGGGCTGAAGTTAGTTCATAGGTATATATGGAAACTAAAGCATCCATTGCCTGGAATATGTTTCTTCGTAAATCGCTTAAATGTGTATAAAAATCCAATAAAAACAGGAAAAAATGTGGTTTTTGTCTAAAAATTGCCTAAATATACCTATACAAAAAACATTGTGTACCGAAATATTTAAAATAAATATATTTGTATTTAATAATCTTTCAAATATGTACAATTATGTTTTGGTTAACTTCGTGTAAAGAGTTCCTTTGATGAAGTATTATGAATTTCCTAATGTTAGTCAGGATGATCCTTCCAAATTCAAATAAGAAAATCGGTAATTATGTTTGATCCGAAGCGTCAATGCTGTAGCTTAATGTTTGTGGAATATGTAAATACATAAATATCCGGATCTTAGTAATAATTAAAGTTTATCCCAAATAAATACAATTAATTAAGTGCTTGTGTATGCACGGTCGGCCATTGGCACGTGCGAACCGTGCGACCGCATAGGGTCGCAATAATATGACTGTTTTCATTTTGTTGTTGATAAAAATCTGTGCGGATAAACGCATTTATTTTGTTGACAAAACCCTTTTTCTTTAGAATGCCTTAATTCATACCCGTTAAGTAATAAGCGCTACATAACACAAATAAGCTTTAAAACATTTTAATGCCAGGTGTTTTAAAGTATAAAAACATTGATTTTTAAATTTAAATACAACCATATTTGTTGACTCAATTTCTTACAACTTACGGCTTAAGTACTTTATAACATATAAACACATATAACACGTAAAATTTAAAAAAAAATACATTAATCACAGTTAAATTATTTAATGATAGACTAACATGTGGCATTATCTATTTCTAACACACAATATTCAGGAGCATATGAACCATCTGTACACTACAAAATAATTTGCATTGATGTCATTCGAAGGTGAAAACGAATTCCTTGATATCAGGAAATGGAAAATAATGAACGGCTAGCGAACAACTCTGGAATACTGGAATAGCAACCTTAATCCAAAAATTATGTCGATTTATTTATTGATGTACTTTTTAAATTACTATCAAAATATACACTTTCTTAACTTCACGTCGAAGATTTAGCTATCAGTATTTAGAGAGAGCGCATACCATTGGTTCAAACACAAAAGTATTGCAAATGACATAAATACATGTTTAATTCACTTTGTGACAATTTATAAAATTTTCCACACCAATAAACTTATGAAGGAAATTTCAATTCATACACTATGTTTTATACACTACAAAAGTATAATATTACACAACATCAAACTTAGCAATACAATAATTTGATTTTACAAGTTGACAAATAAATATCAATTTAACGGTGTATAAACTTTCAGTGTTTCGTTCTAATACGGAGTAAGTACTAATTATATTTTAATTATATTGCTAGAAATTTAAATATAAAAATAATGCACCAAGTCAAAGTAAGCTATTAATAACCATGATATTATAGTATATCTATTTAACCCAAATTAGCGCCATCACCTGCTCCACTGTTAGGCATTCTTTGATCATTACCATTTTGGAAAAAAAATTAATTTCTTCATTGCCGGAAATGATTAATAGTAATAAAAAGCGGCCTTTACCTTTATAATTGCTGCGCATAATTGTTTACGTATACTATGTAAGATAGGAAAAATAAATAAATATATAAAAACAAACAAAAAATAATATTATCGATTTCCTTGTCTGTACCAATAGTAAACACTTTACAATCTAATTTCATGTATTGTATGAATCCATATTAGAAAATCAATCTTCATTTTATTGTGTTTCCCATTGCACGAGACTGGTATGAAATTCCGTGCTAAAGAAAAATAAATCAATCGTGTTTTCATGTCCAAGCCTGGACTGGGAGACAATAATAAAACCGTATTCTAATCCAAATTCAGCTTATTCCTAATACCTTTTACATCCAGTATATTCAGCCTAGAACATTTACTCATAAATATGGCCTACAACAACCCCAGGGTGTAAAACTGGTTGAGACGCTACTCGTTCTTCCAGCTCGCGACCAAGTGTCACTTCATAAATTACTACACATCGAAAATTGCTGCACTATAAAAATCATTACAATTTGCAAAAAAGGCTGTACTTCCCAAATTGATACACTTCAAAACTTGTTGCACTTGGCAAATTAACAATTTCCAAATTGCTTCATTTCGAAAATATGGTTACACTTAATAATGCAATAAACTTCGAAAATTAAAACAGTTGGCAAATCACTATAGTTTGCAAATTACTCCAATTCGTAAATCGCTACAGTTGCCTTCATTTACACCTTTATTCGAAACACGTTAACGCATACAGCATAATGCCACTAACAGGAGCAAAGCAATAATATTCTTTTTCCTACAACGTAAAAATCAATATATAGCTGCATTATAGGTACGGTTGAGAACTAACAACGTTCTCTTGTTCACCTACATACTGACATTTTGCAACTTCTGTCAGAATTTCTAGCAAAATTAATATTATTTAATAATTTTGAAAGTAAAACGCTGGAACGTCAGATGTACCCAATGAATGCCATGCTGTCCAATAGGACAATTATGGGATTCATTTTTACCGTCCGCAGCTTTTGCTTTCATTTCCAGCCCAAATGTTTCGATGTTGACCTCTACCCTTTTTGCAACATATTTGGTCAGGAACCCAATTTCCAGACTGACATTTTATTAACACTACTGGCATAAAAAGATTTTCATTCTTGGTGTTCCTTGTTTAACCCTCGATTAATAAATAATCCGTGGTTACGATGATAAGTACTTTTTGCGAAGCATTCATAACCAGGAATAAAATAAGTCGGATAAGGGTATTAAAGAATTACAGTCAGGATTTTGGATTTTCGTGGTAGTTGTGTATTCTTACTGTAGAAAGGTGGTAATTTTCTGGGTAACTCTGTGGTTTTGTTCCATCATTGGTAAAGACTTGTCTGTTTCCGTTCCCAACTGTTGATCCATTGCTGGACCAGCAAATCTTACTGGTTCGATGACAGAAAAGGAGCGAGTTGAATTGGTTTTATGACGATAAAAACCAAGCATGTGGCCATTATGCCCCCAAAGATTACTTTCGGGGCACAATGGCAGCATGCTTGGTTTTAATAATGACCAATTTACCTTGTTCCTCTTTCATCGACGAACCAGTAAGATTCACTTCTCCAGCATTTGTTCAATAGCTCGGAACCGAAACAGACAGAACGTTACCTATGCGGGTCCAAAACCACAGGGTCACCCAGGAAGGTACCACCACAAGTCGACGGTAGGATAACACCATTAGCACCAAAATCAAAAACTGTGACAGTTACCGTCTAATACCCGGATCCACCGCTACATTTCATTCAGGGTTATTGATGCTTTGCAAATGAGACCATCGTGACAACTGACAACGAATTATTTATTCTTAAGGGGTTATACAATGAACACCAAGATTGAAAACTTCTTTATGTCGGTCACAAGTTGTGGCTACCTCGTAGCCAGCTAGAAAATTCAAAGTGGACAAAAACTCACTAGAGAGAGCGATGGATTTTTCGGCACCAACATTATAGCCGAACCCATTTGGTAATTATCACCTACTTGGGTTCTCCCAAGTAAATATTTACTATCGCAGAATATTCAGCCTCACGGTTTCAACTGAGGACGGTTCTATACAGAGTATTATATTGCTTACACAATTGCAATAAAATATTATTGTCACAAATAAAATTATAGATTGTAAGTATTATACATTTTCCATATATTTATTTTTTGTAATATACCAACAAATCTATAACGACACTTATATTAATATTATGTTCAAATAATTTGGCACAGAAAGAAAACCAAATGGCTATAAAATAGAAAGTCCATTTTCTTCATAACTTTTCTCCCTTTCTGCACCTTAGTCATGTATTATAAAGTTCCTAGTTACATGCAGTAATGCAATGGTTCTATTCCCGTTACTCGCTCTTTTATTAACTATATTGTGAGAAATTAAATCATTCGCTTAAATCAATGAACATTACCTGTAAATTGATTTAAGTAAGAGACAAGTTAGAGTTTTATAAAGAACCCCGACAATGTAGCAGTTAATTACTAGAATTAACCACATACAGACACAAAAGGAAGGTTGTGTTCCGATTTTTAGGGCCCAAATCAGATCTTTGTTTTATTGTATTGCTAGTAAACCAAAATTAGCAGCCTTACCTGACAATTATGAATAGTATTTCATTTGTAAAACGATTATGTTTAATCCACCAAAATAAAGCCCATTATTAAGGCTTTGTAAACATATATATAATAGGCATAAAGCTAATTTCACAATAAAATTTTCATTTTAGTTTTGCCGAACGACAAAGGATTAGTAGAAGTTTGCTTAAACTACACATTTTTTGAATTGAAAGCAGCAAAGAACATACGCCATTGGATTTCAACTGCTTCAATGGCAATGTTTTAGCTGTGTCCAACTGTCCAGATATCTTACAGGAAACAAGGGCGGCAATTAGCAAATTTCCATGGAAATAAATTACAATTTAATTAGAATCTATGAAAATGATTCCGCAATAAATTTTAAATTCTTGGACTGTCCAAGCAAATAATTTAAGACGCATCGGATCATATAATAACGGATGCGCTTAAACATTTTAATAATGTCTATATTTTCATTGAAGTTATTGCCGCTGACATCTAACTAAGGCATTAAAGCGGACAAATTTTTGTCAGTTGAATGTTGAAATAAAATCAGAAAGAA
Source organism: Pogonognathellus flavescens (assembly GCA_019776165.1). Taxonomy (NCBI): domain Eukaryota; kingdom Metazoa; phylum Arthropoda; class Collembola; order Entomobryomorpha; family Tomoceridae; genus Pogonognathellus; species Pogonognathellus flavescens. The sequence continues at coordinate 20,408 of JABASD010002465.1, forward strand.
AGAAAGGATAGATATTAAATTCAGTTGAGTCCAAATTAGCTCGTGACAATTCTGTCTTGGGTTGTTACCGTTAAATGCCAATTGTGAAATTGGAAGTATGACATGCGACGAAGCAAGTAACGTCGTAAAAACGGAAGGCGCAATTTAGCAAGTGGTTAGACGACGGAAACAAATCCATGTAATTCGCATTTTTGAAGAGAAAACTTGTTCTTTTCCTATCATTAGTCAACGAAGAAGTACTAGCTTGTTATATTCCCAAAGCCAAAGCCATTCAAATCGTAGTAAGACAAAAACTATCGATGTGTATTTTTAATACATGTTTTATTATATTATTTATTATAGCCAACAAACATTAAATGCAACACAATGATGTTTAAATTAGACTGCAGTTTTGCTAACTACTGCCACTGCATTTCGTCTTAACGATAATTAAATCGTCATCGATTTTTTAAAGTACGTTAATTGGGTAGATGCAACAAAGCATCATATGGCCCAATGGATCATTCGTCCGATAAGTAACTGATAAAGCATACTCTGGGTTAATTAGTGGCACTCTGTAGTTAATTGATAATTCTCTTTCATTTTCCATTTGCAAAATAGAAAATAGAATTATATGAACTATTAGAACTTTGCATCATTTTAGATTTTACAGATTTCAGTCAATGCTCGCATAATAATCTACATAGGCCGATCCATACTTAGGTTATCCATGTTTAAAATTATTTATTACTCTGACATTTACCTTGCCTCAGCAATTTTCTACCTGGCTACCAAAATTTGGCATAATGTATACATCTTTAAAACTTTAGACATGATGATGAATGTGTCTCAAACGCTCAAACACAGTTTGATGCTATATCTATTTAATATTAAGAAACCCAAAATTACGGCAAAATAATCATTTCCAATATGTACCGCTTGGAATTGATAGTAAATTAAATTTGTATTAAAATATATCAAAAGTCACAAAACCTTATGAGCTGGATGATTAAAGTACAAGCTACTTTTAATCAACCTTTATGTGTTAATTCCAATTTAATTATACATTGTATACTGCTAATTGTACCTGCATTTTATGAGTATACCGTACTACATGTAAATGAGGTTTAAAAAATTAAGTTTCCTCACAATACGCACTAAACCGGATGTTGCACATAATATTCATCAACAAACGAAATAGAAATAATTTATCGTGTTTAATGATGAAATAAAAGCTGTGCTATTCTTTAAGCCGCTACAATAAAAGGTGGAAGAAAGTGAATTGAATAAAAATCCGCTAAATTGTGCGTTACCAATTTCAAATCTCTCCTACACTCATTATTAATTGATTTTATTACCTATTTGCTACACAAGAGAAATATATAGAGAAGGAAGAGCACACAAATTATTTATTTTACATTTGCTACTAAAACCCAATTAATTATACACTTTTAATATATGCCTTGAATCAGTTTTTCAATTTATAAAATTGACGTATGTGTTGTCTGTGTACGTATATGTGTTCTAAATTGACTGCGACGACGGTTAACTACAACGGTAAAGCAAGGTAGACTTAACTCCTGCATTTTAATAACACACTTGAAGCACGAATTATATGTACTAAGGACTGCTCAAAATAGAGGAATTAATGATTAGGTAAAAAGTAAAAACTCAAACAAGATGCACGAGAAACGTAAAATGTCACACTAAATTTCCCTCGTTTTGTTTGTTACTTTACATTACTAAATCCATTTGCATTTGCATTTGCGTTATATCAATTGCGATATATTAATGGCTATCACCTAACCGTTTTATCTATTTTTCTATCCATGTTACTCAGCTACCATGTTCGTACAATTTTTAACTGTATTACAACACAGGGAAAGGAAAAGTTACTTTTTACACTAAGTTACTGCAGGTTTTTCTATCATATAACAAGAAAAGAACCACCAACTATCAACTAATTTGAAATTCAATGAGATTTACCTAGACATTGATATCTGGAATTAGTGATGTATTAGTAGTGCTGTTTATATAAAAGGGATGGAAATAAAACATTACAAGTTTCAAAGACTTAAATTCCAATTCAATTACGCCAAGATTCACCAAAGCAATGCCGCTCACCACTCCTATAAAATATAAAACCGAGAAATTATCATTATTCAATATTACTTTGATAAATGGAATAATTCATCATCGTAAAATGTCAAAAAGGAAAGGAGCCAGTGAAAAATACAATAACGATTTCAAAAATCAAGTGGAAACATTAAATTAGCAAACGTGTGAAAATCAGCAATTTGATAGAATGTGACGGACGCCTCTTTCTTATTCGTATCTAAAGCTATTTACAAGTGGCAACGAAAGGTCAGCCTTCTTTCCGACATTCACAATGTACAAAATTCAACGACCTAGGAATATTATGAAGTAGAGCTTTTGGAAGAGACAAAAGAATTGCAGAAAATCAAATGAATTGATTCAATATAAACTGTGATTTAGTATTTGTTTCCAAAATTGACGTGTATTTATTCTGAACAATGACGGCGTTTGATAATCTTACAACTGTGAAATCTTCATGCACACATTATGCCTACATTCTCCATAAATTGCTTGAAACACCAACTAATTGTATTACCAAATACTTGAAATAGAATAATCAATGATTTGTTAAACAGTAACAATTAATTTAAGATGAGCGAGAAACGTAAAATATCACGTTTTCAGTGTTGCTACAGCTGTCAGATGCAGTACTAACAAAATGAATCAATTTAGTGATGACGTGAATGTACGTTTACCACATCAAATCAAAACCTAAGGTATGTAGATGGATGATGCTAAAGTGGATAACGATCCACTTTAGCATCATCCATTGAGGATGTCAATGTTAAATACCAATAAGAGTCCACTGAAGTAGCTTTCTCGGACTGAAGAATGAAGATTCATTATTTATTTATTTTTCTATGTTACCTATTAGTCACCATTCTCGTAACATTGCAAACTAGATTGTGAGAAAAGAATCATCCACTAAATTGAAATTGATTGAAATTCACCAGGAATCGATTTCCCAAGTTAGTGATGTATTAGTGTTGTATAATAGGAATGGAAATCAACTATTACTAGTTTCATCAACTTAAATTGAATTCAATTACAATGCAATTAATTTTCACTAAATACGTCTCTATTTACTATATTACCCCTACAAATTTTGAAACTGACGAGAAAATACTATTTCACATTATTTTGATTGATATAGTATTCCGTTACTTTAAAAGTTCAATTTAGAAAGATAATACAACACAAACCGTTTAATTTAACGGGGCACATTGCTATGAATACCGAAATTGTGTGCGATTTCGGTTAAACGTTTTATCTGATATATTTGTGTCTCCTGAACCCCAACATGATATTTACATTACCCGAGAAAACCTAAAACCTCGAAAACACCGAATTCGGGTTTTTAACTTTCCAACCACATAAAATGTTCTAGATTCAACGCATGACCACAAAATAGGGTACCACTGACTTCACTTTTTTCGCGTAGACAGCGTTGATGTATACGCGCAAAATGCTGATGCATAACACAACACGTCGCCCCAGATGTGAATCAAGTTTCCGTAGTTTGCGGTCTTGTGCAGCAGCAACAATTTCACATCAATGGAAAACACGTTATTCGTGAAATAAGAACACGGAATTTTCTTCGTAGAATAAAAACGCGTGACGCCACTTTGATGACCGAGTTTGGATTTTGATAAATGAGCAAAGAAGACACAAAGTGCAAAAGCTACTCGATAGCTTTTTTAGAAACGAAACACTTCAGAGATGGATATCATCACAAAAACTTAAAATCAATGGCCTTTAAATGTTCCCCACTGTAGAACATAACAACTGATGATGCCTTACACCTGCTGATTTAAGAACAAAAAAGTGAAATGGTAAGATAACCGTGTACGGTTTGACCATATCGTCTACTGAATGGGGGAAGATTTAGAATTACCAAGAAAAAGATTTTCGGAGTCAAAAAATCTGATCAGCGTAATTTCCCCGGCACTTGAAAAAATCCACCATGCACTAAACTTGGATAGAAAAAGATTTTCATAGATTTTCATTAGGGTATTTTGGACCACACCATTAATTTGTGTGCTCATAATTAAAATTAAAGTTTATTACCACTGTAGCAGTAAAATTTATCGGCACTTATATTCATGGATGACGACTTTAAAATGGAAACCTGTTTCAATTTCAATTTCTTCTTTATTGACTAGCCACCATAAATCAAAATACAAAATTCTACATGTGACAATCCACTGGATGTGTTGCTTGCATTGAAAGCTGCTATTACAAAATATTTCCGAAATTGATTTTGTCTTGACATAGTTGTGCCGTTGCAATAAATAAATAATATCGATTATACACAACAATTGTCTATCACATATCCTTGCACTATATAAAAATGCTACTGATGACTGAAAACTTGATCAAGAGAAAGCAAAGTGTGAGAGTAAATTAAGTGACTCTTGGAAAGATTGTTATGCTAGAACCAGGTATGCGTATTTTTGGCCACACATTACATTATATGTCTAATGTTCATTTTTACAGTGGTGTTGTCCTTCAAAATTCCTATTTCAAATTGAGAAGTTTCCAAAGCCAAATGTTAATGTAAGCGTTAAAGCGACCAAAACGAAATCCTGAAATCATGCAATATTTAAGGACAAACCCTTTGACACGTACCGAGTGGCGGGTTTATTACTGTGTTAATACAGCAGTATAATTGTCATATGCAACACCAAGGACATGGGAGATATAACAACCCATAATTGAGCAAGGGAATATTCCAGGCATTGGAGTTGCAAAAAGGAAAACATCTAAAACCAAAGTTGAGAACTAGTTGCATCAATATAATGAATTCGAATTTCGGTTAAGAACCGAAGAAACAGATTTTACATAAAGCTTTTCGAATAACGATTTTGGATTATTAAAGTTAAATAGTTCCGAAATACTCTAACCGCACACCCTTGCCGATACTGATTAGTTGGAACAACTTTGTGGTCCGGCAAAGTTGACAAAAACATAACCGAAATGCACACTAACATATGGGAATTTTTAAAACATTTAATACATTTAGACAATATATAATATAAATTCCACAGGCAACTTTTCTTCAAGCTTACGATATAAATTCAGACAATAATTAACTTTATCAATGGCATTCTGCAAGAATGCGATCCTAATGCGATCTTTTCACGGTTAAGATCCCCGACCATGAATCAAAATAATATTACAGTTAACGCGAAATGTGGCTTTTGACGCTGTCGTACCAAGTTCATTGCATACATTGACATACCAACAATGAATGGCGATGTGGTGACCGCTACAGTTTATGAAACTAAAGAAATGCGACATGTGAACATGTTCCGATGAACCACATCAAACAATCCCACTGCGAGCACTTAGGCGTTCCAAATTAAAATAATATCAGTAAAAATATAAACCCTACTAAATGGATTTTTTTTAAATTGGCCTAAAGGGATTAGTAACTGAGAAAGCAAGACTAATAGGTGCTTCCGTTGCAAGAAAAATCAAGAGCGAAAAATGGTGCCGAAAACAGATAAATACACATTACACAGATTTGCTAAGATTAAAGACAGAAATGGAAGTCTTAATATATGTGTCCCATATTAATGAACCATTTTAATTTTTAACTTATTCTAATGAGGCTCGGGACCATGCAATTGACAAACGTGTAGAAACTGGTCAGCTTATTCATTTCATAGAACTGGCTCCAAGTTGAAACTAACAACTCTGTCTGGACATGACAAAAAAACCTCACCACTGCATACATATCACATGGTAATGTGGGACGAACTAAAGGATCCTCAGAGATATGGCTTTATAACCCTCTTGCTACTTTTGCAACCGTCGCTCACACTACAAATGCGTTAAACGATAAAATGGTTTCAGTGGAATAAGCACTAACACTGACAGCTTTATAAAATGAAACATTAGTGGAATCATGTATATGCTTTGTGGATTGCAGTTGTGCAGCAACGACGAGAACAAAGTCAGATTATTGCTATGCGATTAGCCGTACCTGCATAGGGGCCTTTAACGAAACAAGTTTCAATGAAAATGGAGAAATGATTGCAATGTGTTTAAAGAAATACATTTCAGAGATTTCCAAAT
>JABASD010002466.1:0-26543 GCA_019776165.1 Pogonognathellus flavescens
ATACTACAGACCAGGCTTTTCATCGACCATTTTATCGTCAGTTGCACAATATTATTGGTGAAAATTGTCATAAAATGTATAAAACAGGAGTTGCAAAAATTCAAAACCATGCCATACATGGGCAATTTACTGATATTTTGATTTTGGAGCAACACTGGATTTGTATTACATCTTATGTCTTAATATTTACATGTGTTGTAATTTGGACTGTCATGTCTTGTATTTTATAGAGCACATTGCTTTAATTGCATATTACAGAACGTGTGTACAATCAAAACATTGAAGAATTGCAAGGTCCTAGACTAATACTAATTATTTACTATACTCTATGTGCCTTGGAAGAAATCTCACTTCTGTCATTGGAAACTTCTGTCATTGGAAACTTCTGTCATGGGAAGCTTACTATGTAATTGGGGGTTTATGGTTTAGTAACTTATGTCTGTGTGTTGTGTACCGAGATTGTCTACCATTTTATCTTGCATATACATAAGGATGGGAAGTATGCACATACTTCACTTGGATTATAGAAGGGTTCTGGTTTTACAAGTGCAGTAGTAATATGAATAGTCCACATCATATAGTGTAACACAAAGAAACAAGGGAAATCTCAGTAGTAATTATGCACGTGGTACAGTATACTGATGGCATATAGTTTCAGTATCCTAGTACCTACTACCTACATTTAATGACGCACAAACTTACACGGCAATAATTTTCTTAGGTCATAATACACACAGTCTCATTTCTTTGATTATTTTTAGTAGGTAAAGCAAAACCTTTGATTTAGTTAGTTGGTACTTAAATATAGTTTTACGCGAAAATACTGACACTGACTATAATTTCAATAACAGAATTTTACTATCATTAAAAATGGCAATAAAGTGTAAAACAATTTTTGCGGACATTTGTGAAACATTTTTGGCTGTTATTATTGCAATTCTTATTTGTCTGACAGTAATAGTAGGAGTACCTTTGTTTCTTCCACTCTTCATTTACAGATACTGTCTTAAATTGTGTTTCAAGTATTTTCGTCCGGATCTAGACAAAATGATGACATGTGGAAACACTATGATGTCTTCCTACGATGAAATATACGGCCTTACTCAAAACACTACAGTAGTGGCTCTAACAGTGAAAGGAATACCGGAAATTGAAGAAGCACAGGAAATTGTTACAGAGAAATTATTAAACGCAAAAACATTGGAAGGAGTAAGAAAATATCCTGAATTGATGCAATATCCCTACATCTGGATGGGCTATTATTTTTGGAAGTACGAAGATTTTGATATAAAAAATCATGTCTCCTACCATACCTTGCCAGAACAGGGCAAAATATATTCAAGCGATGACGTGGCTATTATCGAAGCAGAATTATGCACAAAATCTCACATCAAAAATTGTTCTCCGTGGGAATTTGTCATTGTACCTAATGTGAAATCCGATTTGGATGATGAGTTACACTCGGTTGTGTTTTTTCGCACACATCATGGACTTATGGACGGATTTGGCATTGTTAAGCTTTTGATTGAAGAGCTAGGTGGTGAAGAGTTGAGAAAATGCGGAGTGCTCCTTTCCGATTCTCCTAAGAGGAACATTTTTCAGAGTTTTCTTCATTATACTTACTTATTATTTCGTATTCCTTTTGATTGTGGATACAGTATAGTGAAAACAATAGGACTATCCGAAAATGAGTTTAGATTGGAACATGAAGACCTCTCTCCTTACCACACAGGAACTGCGCCTTTGAGAATACCTTTGGACACATTCAAAGAAGTTAGGTATTCACACAAAGTTGGCTTAACAAGTGTCTTGACTGCAGTTTGGATTGGGGCTTTAAGAAGAATTATGATTGACCATAATATGAAAATTCCTAAAGGGGTAATTTTTTGCTCACCTATGCCCATGCCAGGGCACCCTGGGAAATTAAGAATTCACGCGTAAGAATTTATTTTAAAAATATTTTTAAGTACATACAAAATGTATACATCAATAAGACAATTACAATGTTTTACACACAGGAGTGCTGCTGCTAACATGTATTTGTACATCGGAATCCAGGATCCGATAAAGAGGTTAAAATCTATAGACGAGTTTATGAATTTCCTTAAGAGGACCGCAACAGCCCAAATATTATTTATGTTTAAGCCGATTCTGGGATCACTCATGCCAGCAATGATAAATAGTTTTATGCCTGTTAAGCCTGCCACAGGGTGAGCACAATAATATCTATGTACATATTTAATGCTAAAAATTTCCAATAATTTACATTACCACATTATGATATATATTGTTAATTGCAGTGGCATAAATATATTTCCTGGTCCTACGAAAGTATTTTCTGTGTTTGGAAAAGAAGTGGAATTTTTTCACTACAGTTTTGGCCAACAGAAATCAGGGCAAAGTAAACAACGTTAAATTTTACTTTCATCCACTATTTTGGCACACATTTTTTACAGTATTTTATGTGAATTCATGAAAAAGCTACAATTTGTTTATTTCTTATTTTCAGGTGTTTTATTCTCTGCTTTTACATATGCAGGAACTGTTAATATGAAGATTACAGTAAATAAAAATAGATTCTCTGAAGAGAAAGAAGTGAAGCGATTGCAAGAATATGTATTAGAGGAACTAGAGAGTCTTAAAAAATGCACTGTATAGAGCCAACTCGTTCAAACTCCCAACAAGACAAGTCAATAAATGTACATTGAAAATTACTATTCACTTTTATATATGCATTCGGGCAAATAGATGCAGAATTATTTTATTTTTCAATCCACAGAATTTCAATTTGACTATTTTCGTAAAACCAGTCATAAGCATGAAGAGTGTTAACAATTATAAATCAAATAGCAGTTTTGGTATAAGAGCGTTTTGATATAATGCGTCCGAAAAATAATCGTCAAGAATGTTATATTATTTTATTTCAGTAGGCAAGATTAAATGAAAATATACAACAAAGATATTTTTACATTACTTGAGTACACCTTTAATTTTCTTCCCTTAAGGCAATTAACCTCTTACATAAATATCAAAATCATCGAGCACAAATTAATTTTTTCGTATAAGCAACTTAATTTTATTAATTCCCTTAAGGGGAATTACGCAAAATTAATTTTCTTCCTTACAGTCACTAAACATAGAATCAAAATTAAGTTTCGAATGTAAAATTTTGCTATTTGTGGCTGTAAGAAAACTAATTTTGTTGCCTACCTGCAAACAAAATTTTTACGTAACAAGTGCGTATCTAGGATTTTGTAATTAGTAATGAGGGTGGCTCAAGTTTAGAGGCCAAGGTTTAGAGGCCAAAAAAGGACAAAATTTTCTGTCCAGGCTCAAATAACTCCTTTTTCCGGAATCTGGGGGGAGCTCTTAGCTCTAGCCCATACATAGATCGCCCTTGATACCTAATAGTATAGCAAAGTACTTCATAGGTAATATTTATTTTAGAACGTTATTACTCTTGTACATTATAATTATAATAAATAATAGCCTTTATCTATCAAAACGAATGCAACGTATTTCCCACAAGTCAAGACCATTTGAAGCACACGCTTCCTTTCCTATAACGCTTTTGGCAAAGAAAATAATATGCAATGTTTGTCTAGTTTCTATTCTACCCTTCCTTAGCTTTGTAGATTGTATTCCAAGATTAATGAGTCTATTATGTCGTTTAGGTGTTGGTATCTCTAACCGAATAGTGGAAGAATATCTACTAAAAAGGGTGAAGCAATTCGTATTATATGACTGCATATCATTTTTGGGAATTTCTAAACCGTTGTAGTGGTTAAATAATTAAATATGGCAAACAAGTGCAAAACTATTTTTGCAGATATCTGTGAACATTTTTTGGCATTTATTATTGCCATTCTTATTAGTGTAGTGATAATTGTAGGAGTTCCTTTATTGTGTCCATTCTTTATATACAGATACTGCCTCAAATTGTGTTTCAAATACTTTCGTCCTGACCTGGACAAAATGTTGACATGTGGAAATAGTTTAATGGTGTGCGGAGATGACGTATATGGACTTACCCAGAATACAACTGTTATAGCTTTCAAAATGAAAGGAATATTGGAGATTGAGGAAGTACGGAAGGATGTAACTGAAAAATTATTAAATGCAAAAACAATTAAAGGAGTAAGAAAATATCCTGAATTGATGCAATATCCTACCATCTGGATGGGATATTATTTTTGGAAGTACGAAGATTTTGATATAAAAAATCATGTAGCTTACTATACATTACCAGAGCAAGGTAAAGTATATTCAAATGAAGATGTGGCTCTTATTGAATCAGAGTTATGTACAAAATCTCACACTAAAAATTGTTCTCTGTGGGAAATTGTCATTATACCAAATGTTAAATCAGACTCTGATAATGAATTACATTCGGCGGGTTTTTTTCGCACACATCATGGACTAATGGATGGATTTGCAATTTCTAAATTGTTGATTGAAGAGTTAGCGGGCGAGGATTTGAGAAAATGCGGAATCCTTTTCGACCTTCCGAAGATGAACATTTGCCAACGTTTGCTGTATTATTGCTCATTAATATTTCGTATTCCTTATGATATTGGAGTCAGTTTAGTGAAGGCAATCGGAATAACCGAAAACGATTTTAGAATGGGATACGAAGACTTGTCACCATATCAGATAGGAATAGCACCTTTGATATTACCCATGGACACATTCAAAGAAGTTAGGTATTCACACAAAGTTGGCTTATTAAGTGTCATGACCGCAGTTTGGATTGGAGCTTTACGAAGAATCATGATTGACAATAATATGAAAATTCCTAAAGGAGTGATTTTTGGATCACCGCAACCCATGCCAGGTCATCCTGGAAAGCTAAGGGTTCATGCGTAAGTTTGGTTTTCTATGGAATAAATTGTTTACGTAGTTTTTACTGATCTCGTGCAGAATTCAGGATTTTTTGGTTTTGGGAGCACAGAAGTGGTGCAAGTATGTATTACCCAATAGGAATTCAAGATCCAGTGACGAGGCTGAAATCTATAGATAAATTCTTGGAGTTTCTTAAGAGGACGACCTCGACTCAAACATTGTTTTATTTTGCACCAATTTTGGGATCATTACCTTCAGCTTTCGTGAGTGCAATGATTCCACTGAAACCAGCCACTGGGTAGGAATTACATAATTACCATTAAAATTACATGTATAGGTATATAGTATATATACCTACGTTTTATTCATTTTTTAAATTCTAGTGTAATCAACGTATTTCGTGGTCCTTCGAAAGTAGTCTCTATGTTCGGAAAAGAAGTTGAAGATTTTCATTATAGTTTTGGCCAACAGGCAGCACGACAAAGTATGTCACATTTTTACCTAAATATGTATGCAATCCTGGTTCAATATATAAATTCTAATGAATTTCTTTGTGACACATGTACTTTTTGGCCTTTTAGGTATTCTGTTTTCCGGCTTTTCATATGCAGGAAATATTAGTATGAAAATTACTGTAAATAAAAATCGATTTTCTGAAAAGTCTGAAGTGAAAAAGCTATATCAATATGTTCTTGAAGAATTAGAGGCTCTGAAACAACAGGATGTTTAGTATCACCCTCTAAAAGTATTACTTGTTGGCAAATAAAATATTTTATTATTTCTGTCGTTTCATGAATTATTTTTACATGCGACAAATACAATTTAATCATATAAGAAAATACTGACCTTCCAAAACTGACCTGAGAAAATAAAGAGATGCTAAATGTACCTTGGTTGCCCATACCATTAATTATGTTAATTTTTGAACTATAAAATATTATGTTGTTCGAACTGCTAAAACAGAATAAAGCTGTGCCAATCTTCCGCTACATTAATATAGTTAATAGTAGTAGCTCTAACAATAAGTAAACATTATTTTGAGATGATCGTTGTATGTAACAAGGTTGGGGGTTGGGGGAGAATTTAGGTAGAAAAGAAATAATTCTGAGGCTTGAGAAATTAATTAGCGAATTAAATTCAGCTATGTACAAGGTATAATATTGATGAAAATATTCCTGCATTTGTTTTTGGCATGAATCTACTTGTGTTGCCACGATTTGACCTAGTTTTAATATCAGGATGATTATATTGCATACACATTATTGATGATAATTGCTCTTGCACTATATATACAAGCATTTTGTTGTATATAGGATAATAATGTAAGTAAGGAGAAATACCCAAGTTAAGTGTATCTTACGCAAGAAGGTTACTTCCTCGCATAGTTCATTAGTTGTAGTGAGTATAGGTACTTAACTTACTACGTATCTAAGACGTGAATGACGTGATCATGAGAAACAATAGTACGTGTTACAGGTACAAATTAAATTGCATAGTCCTGTACTTATATCTCTACATAGTTTAAAGGTTTTGACCATGTCTTACAGGTAGTAAATATTATTTTCACAGACTTGCTATTCATTTATAAATATAATGTTTGCACTATTCCACTGTGTGCTGTACCTGTGTTAAGTAGATCTGAAACGGTCATCATGACCAACAGGTGTTGTGATTTCATTGTGCGAATTTATAAAGGAGTTTTGACATTCTTCATGACAATATTAATAACTCTAGCCGTTATAATAATTCCTATTGTGCTGTCTCCTTTGTTTTTTTATCGATATTGTTTGAGAAAATGTGCTCCTTGTTTCCGACCAGATCTTGGGGAAATGTTAGCATGTGGTAATAATTTAATGTCCTCTTATGACGATATTTACGGAAAGACCGAAAACACGACTGTTACATCACTGAAGAGTGAAAGGAGTACCGGATATTGAAGATGCAAGACTACAAGTTTTGGAAAAACTAATCAATGGAAAAAACGAAAGAGGCGAATTAAAATATCCAGAATTAAAACAATTTCATTTCATGTGGATGGGATATTATTTTTGGAAAAATGAACAACGATTCGATGTAAAAGATCATGTGAATTACTATCAAGGAAATATCTCTCCCGCAGAGGATAAAAAATACAGCGAAGAAGATGCTGCAAATATCGAAGCAGAATTAGTAACAAAATCGCATATTAAAGAACGCTCCCCTTGGGAAATCGTTATTGTACCAAATGTTCGGTCAGATGACGATGCATCCTTGAACTCATATGTGTTCTTCAGGTATTTTCTAAATTAATTGTATTGTGGCTTAATTTTTGTTCAAATTGTTTAATTATTATTATTTTATTACTTTTACTATTTTCCAAAGAACTTCTCATGGTTTGATGGACGGATTTGCTATCTACCAACTTATTGTAAGAGAATTGTGTGGGGCAGATCTCAAAGAGCAAGGAGCAGAACCAACCAAATGTGCCAAATTCCTTGGATATTTACACACACTTTACACGATTCTATTTAGGATACCATACGATTTAGCAGAAACGGTAGTCGCCGGATTTGGAATTAATATTAATGAATTCAGATTGGACTATAAGGACCTTTCTATAAACCACATTGGGGCAACTCCTTTAAAAATTCCTTTAGAACACTTGAAAGAAGTACGCAGACAAAATAATGTTAATTTAGGAAGTGTACTACTTGCGGTATGGTTGGGAGGACTTCGTCGTTTTATGCTGGAAGAGCAAATGACCATTCCAAAATCAATGCAGTTCGGTTGTCCAGTGCTTGCACCCGGTACGTGGACTTATAAAATATACTGTAGTACACAAATCTGTATTTCATTGATTGCCCATTATGTCCAGTAGGGCAATCGGCATTTTATGTAATCGTTATATGAAAATGTCTATTGTATTTTGATTCAGGTCATAAAGGAAAGTTAAGGGTGCACGCGTAAGTGTAATAAAAATATTTATTTCGTACAAGCTTGCAAAATGTTTGCAATTGTGATAAAATAGATAGTTAAATATTTGATTTTTTTAATTAGGAGCGCTGCTACATTAATTCTGCCATTTGGAATTAAAGATCCTACAAAACGACTGAGAGCAATTGATAAGTGCATGGATCATGTAAGGAGATCGACTGCCGGTACGGCCTTATTTACTTTAATGCCAATAATGGGCTCGATGACTCCGCCTATGATTAACGCAGCTATTCCTTGCATACCTCCAACCGGTTGTTTTAATATCTTTCCCGGTCCACCCAAAACGATATGGCTATTTGGCTATGAAATGGATGGATTCCATTTTAGCTACGGTCAGCAGAAATTCAGAGGCAGTAAGTGCATAATACGATTAAAATTGCAACTACTATGATATCTTACTTTAATAAACCGAATTGAACTACATAATATTACTTTGTGTTTTCAGGTATTCTGTTTTCGTCATTTACTTATGTTGATACTGTGCTCATGAAAATAACGGTAAACTCAAGTATATTCTCAAATCAGGACGAAATTAAAAATTTTTACCAACACGTTTTGGATGAATTAGCTTTCCTTCGGAACCATGATGCAGTATAAATAGGAATAGATAAAAAATAATCCAATTTATAGTACCTATACGTACGTATTCTACATAGTAGCCCTGCTAGAATTTCAATTTGACTATTTTCGTTAAACTATAATATAGCAATAAGCATGAAGTGTTAACAATTATGAATCAGTAAGCAATTTTGATGTAAGAGCTTTACTCGGTATTGATATTTAATGCGTTTGACAAAATTTCATTAAGAATGTTGTTATTTCAGTTAGGCAATATTTATATATGAAAATGCAACAGATTTTTACATTACAGACATATGAATAACGAAAGTTATGTGCATTTAATAAATATTTTGTTCCCTCTGCATGTAGTAAGTACAGTGAAGCATATTATTATATTATTAATATTAGATTTGTTAATATAGCAGTACTACTACAATCACAATATGAAGGTAAAGGCCAACATTTCTACTTGCGTAGGTATTTTTTTAAATATCTCATTGTACCTAATTTGCTTTGAGAAATAATAAACTAATTTGCTTTCAGAAATAATATAGCTTAACTCATCATGAGAACATTTGCAATTAGATACTTACTCTTGTAAAATCATGGGAATACGGATTTACACTGGAACCATGCATGGCGCTAAACGTAGAAACTATCCACGTAACAAGTGTCCATGATGTGGGTGGTTATTATCACCTACTACTACTACTACTACTGCTGTATGTATAGCACGTATTCCCACATCAATAATTTAATATAGTACCAGTAACCAAATTTTATTCCCACGGAGAATCACAAATGTATTATCTGAATGTCTGATTCTAGGTTAAAGGATTATATGTAGATTTCAAACAGTCTTCAAGAAACGTTTGACCTTTGTTAGCTTTGCTTTAATTATGCATACGACATTACATTACATAGAAAAAACAGTTCATAGTTCATATACAACTAGTTCACACTTAACTTGGAGCAATGATTATAAACTTTTTGTTAATTTGTAAATAATATCTTATTAAAAAGTATAACTTTGTTCTGCATTTTGCGTATAGTTCTTATTAAGAGAAGATCAAAATGGCTACGATTATTAACAGGTGCTGTGATATTCTAGTAAATATTTGTAAAGGAATATTGACATTCGTAATGACAATATTTATGACTGTAGCCGTTATAATAATTCCTATTGTGCTGTCTCCTTTGTTTTTTTATCGTTATTGTTTGAGAAAATGTGCTCCTTGTTTACGACCAGATCTTGGGGAAATGTTAGCATGTGGTAATAATTTAATGTCCTCTTATGACGATATTTACGGAAAGACCGAAAACACGACTGTTATATCACTGAGAGTGAAAGGAATACCGGATATCGAAGATGCTAGGAAAAGAGTTTTGGAAAGACTGATAAATGAAAAAACCGACAGGGGGAAATTGAAATACCCAGAATTGAAACAATTCCATTTCACGTGGATGGGATATTATTTTTGGAAAAATGAAGACTTCGATGTAAAAAATCATGTGAATTACTATCAAGGGAATATCTCTCCCGGAGAGGATAAAAAATACAGCGAAGAAGACGTTGCAAATATCGAAGCTGAATTAGTTACAAAATCTCACACAAAAGAACGTTCGCCCTGGGAAATTGTTATTGTACCAAATGTTCAATCAGATGAAGATGCAACCGAAACTGAACACTCTTTTGTATTCTTTAGGTAATTTTGTTACAATTTTATTTGAATTTTATAATCAATTTTTTTACGAATTTATTAGAATTTAATTTGAATTTTATAACTAATTTTTCAGAATTTGTATTTTCATTTAATTTGGAGTTAATTTTTCAGAATTTTATTAGAAATAATTATTTAGAGCTTTATCAGAAGCTTATATTTTATATTCTAATTTTATTAGAATTTTATTACTTTGTTTAAATCAATTGTCTCACTTTGTACATTTAATTTAATTATGTATTTTGTCAAGGACTTCCCATGGTCTGATGGATGGATTTGCTCTCTACCAACTTATTGTAGGAGGATTATGTGGCGAAGATCTGAAGGAACTTGGAGTTATTAAAGAACCAACAAAGTCCAACAAATGTCTTGGACGACTGCACACTCTTTGCCTGTTCCTATTTAGAGTACCGTATGATTTAGCAAAGGTGGCCGTAGACGGACTTGGAGTTAATGCTAACGAATTTAGATTGGAATATAAAGATCTTTCTATTAACCACATTGGGGCAACTCCATTAAAAATTCCATTAGAATACTTAAAAGAAGCAAGGAGACAAAATCATGTCGGTTTAGCAAGCGTACTTATTGCCGTGTGGCTGGGAGGACTTCGTCGCATGATGCTGGAGAAAAAAATGGCCATTCCAAGAGTAATGCAGTTCGGTTGCCCAATAGCTATACCAGGCACGTTAAAGCATTTTATGTATCTGTATTTCAAATTTAAACCTAGTTATTGTACAAGCATCTTAAATGAAAACATGTATTGATACAGGTCACAAAGGAAATTTACGAGTACACGCGTAAGTTTAACAAAGTATTTATTAATCCACAGTTTCCACAATACTATTTTCTTTCAATCTTACGTTTAGAATTAATACCTAATTTACATGTAGGAGCGCCGCATCATTAACGCTCCCGGTAGGAATTCAGGATCCCTTAAAACGTCTGAGAGCGATTGACAAGTGTTTGAACTATATAAAGAGATCTACCGCTGGTTCCATAATTTACATTATGAAACCAATACTTGGATCAATGACAACACCTATGATTGATGCGTCTATTCCTCCTATACCTCCAACTGGTTCATTTAATATCTTTTCGGGTCCACCCAAAGTTACATGGATATTTGGCAAAGAAATTGTTGGATATCATTTTAGCTACGGCCAGCAGAAATTCAGAAATAGTAAAAACACAACATTAAAAATTGTAGTCTCAGTCGCAATTTTTATTGTCAACAGAATTGAACAGTAATAATATTATGAACTTGTACACTTTATATTTTCAGGTGTCCTGTTTTCGTCATTGACCTACTGTGATACTGTGTTTATGAAAATAACCGTAAATTCAAGTATATTCTCACATCAAGATGAAATTAAAAACCTTTATCGGCACGTGCTGGAAGAATTGGACTTTCTGAGGAAGAATGATGTAAACATAAATACAGTATAATAGAATGTATACAGAAAATTCTGTAATTAGAAATTGACAAATATTATAGTCTTAAAGTTTTAGCATATAAAAGTTTTTACCACTTTCAGATATTAATTATTTTTACGTCAATACCTGAACAATTAAGTACACGGGCTAAATTTAGTTATGCATAAAAACATGCCTCTCTTTAATAATCGTCAATCATAATATATACTGAAAATGCACTATACCATTATTCAAAATGTACGTAGATTATTAGCGTTTCTTGTTAGTTGTTACAAAACTAATTAAGAACGAACGTTAATAATATTTTTTACTGTATCTGCATTGAAAAATAAAAGTACAAAAAGGAAATTATCTTATATAGATATACATAATAATAAAGTATGTAGGTATACCACTTATCGTGTTCTTGCTATACTATTATGTTCGCCTGATTATGAATTTCTTTGCTTTAAGGAAAATCGTGGAAATAAAATGTTTTCATGACTATGAGAATCTAAGCAAATTCCACATTCCGGGAATCAGTTCTCTTGCAGCATTCAAACAAATCATATCAAAATCAACGCTTTTTGCATTGGAATCTCTTAATGATAAAACTTTCCTAACCTACAAACAACATTTAGGAATCCTTACATCAATTGTATTCCCACGGAAAAACTAGTTTGTACACCACATAATTCCGTGTTCCACACATTTAAATTAAAAAATGCCTATACATGAGCCAGGAGGGCTTGTGTTAGTTTGGGTTTACATTTTGCTACACTACACTACATCACACTACATTACATATCAATACTTACCTACCCTAGCATGCCCAGCATTAGCATTGTGCATTCGAATACATATTTCATAGGTTATCTACGATTATTATAGCGTATGCGTATGTTGTATTTGTAGTATCTGTATTACGCACGAAGAATACCTACAATACCTACACCCACCCCCACCACGTAATATTTTGCACGTCAAAATATTTTCCCAAGATAAAGTCAAGATGGGTATATATTCCATTTTCTATCTTCCCAAAAGCATACAGTGGGATTTGCTAAAATTACGTATTAAAATTGAATAAATATTATATCTACTACTAAGCAGTAGTAGTGTGTTTAAGACTGGATAAGAGATAAAATAAAATTGTAAATGAACCAAAACATGAGATACCCTACTACATTTTTCACACGCTAGAAATTATTGACATCTACTAAGGTTCAAATCATACGATAAGGAATACAAAAGTAAAATAATTTAAGTAAATATACGTAACTTGATACTCAGTATTTCATATGCACAGACTACTAAAGGCATGCTTCGATTTTAATTACAAAATTATACACATAGTAAGGAAAGTGAACTTCGTGGCTGTTTATTGCAGGAAACACCATACATGTACAACCATACCTATTTGTAAATACCAAGGTGCGTCATTATTGCTTGCTATATTTCATGGAACAGAGTTTTAAGTTTACGTACCTATACCTAAGTAGGTGTTACAAAAACATCGTTCACAGACCCACAGAAAATAAATATTGCAAATTGACGGTAGTAGGTATGTTCACTGCAGACAAATTCGTGTATATACATAAGTAGTATATACACCTTTACATACTATTACAATTAATAGCGTTTTCAACGAAAGTTTCCAGATATCATGCTCTATAAATCGTAGAAATATTCCACGACGATTGTTTTCAAATAATATTACGAGGTATCTTGCTAGTAATTATGACAGTAGAATGACGCAGGTAGTACATACCTATTTGTTTTATTGGAGCAGGGCATTAATCAAACTTTAGTAAGTGAACAGTTCCCACGTTTTTATTTTCTTGGAAATATTGTTTAAACAAGCCAGTATCAAAACATGATAATTGCACTATTTTACAACAGCCTCAACAGCAGTCAGGCAGAGTCAGGAGGCAACAACTAAAATGCATGAAAACGTCAAATGGCGATGGTTGCAAAACAAACCTAAAGTAAAAATCTGCTAATGATTGCTTACAAACAACTAAACTAGAACATAATTGTGGATTAACTTGTCTAAAAGTGCGTTGAAGTACTTACCTTTGATAATGTCTAAGTTATTTACATAGAACGTACACAACACACACCATTAACTAAATAACACTTTAGACTTTAGATCATAGATTTGTTTGTACACGAGTAGGTGTTGAGGAAAGAGACTTTTGATAAGCAAAGTGTAATTACAGTAATTAAATTTTACACTATCGATCGGTTCTGTTGTGAACTTAGTAGCATTTTATGTTAGTTAACCCATTAGAAGTTTAATTTATTTATTTTGTACAAAATATATACCCACCTAGTATTCCTATCTCTAGTCATTTTGTCTCTGTTTGCGGTTAAGTCATAAATGTTATTGCATTCAGTGCAGCTTCACCTGAGATTTACATCTTCGTAATATATATTGACAGAGAAACGATTTACAAAGTGTAGCAAGTCGCAATAATACTAATTTAATAATTTCATTGCAAGCAATTAAGTAACGAGTCATATTTATTAAAAGCATTATAATGCTTTTTTAAATGCAAAATAGCATTAACGCTATTTTGCTGCAAACATAAATAGTACAGCGATAGATAGAGACAGAACGTATACTTTATATAGGTAGATCCTTTTAAACGATTAAAAATGGTTGCAACAAAGGTTGACTCAAAACGGGAAGCTGTGATAGATTTTCTGCATTATGTGAGACGGATTATTATTCTAGAACCTGTAGCAGTTTTTCTAGGGGCTCTTGTAACTATTTTATTACCTATTTTAATAATTTGTTTCACCCCAATATACATATTTCGGTTTATAGTAATTAAAAGTTACAAACTTGTTAGGCCAGATTTAGAAGGCTATTTACGAAGTGGTCAAGCAGCGTTTGCTGCATTTGGGAATTTTTACAACAAGCCTATGAATACAATAGTAGCAAATCTGAAAGTTAAAGGCACCCCAGATATTGAAGAAGTGCGAAAAATAATCTCAGAGAAAGTTGTGAACGCCAAATTACCAAACGGAGAAATAAAATATCCCGAACTGACAAAGTATCCTTACTCATGGATGGGGTTTTTGTTTTGGAAACCGGACTTGGAGTTTAGTATTTGTAATCATGTCAATTTATATAGCAATCCATCTGACGCACCAAATAAAGTTTATACTGATACAGAAGCTGCTCAAATTGAATCTGAACTCAAAGCAAGAAATTATACCAAAAAGCGCAGTCTCTGGGAGTTTGTCATTTTACCAAACGTCCTACCTACGGACTCTTCCGAGTCAGATACAGAGACTTATTCCATTGTTTTTTTCGGTGGGTGATACTTATAAAGATTTAATTTTATGTATATAATATTCTTAAAAATTAAATGAACTTAAATTATATATTATTTTGTATTATTTTTTACAGTTATTCATCATTGTTACACTGATGGATATGGAATGACAAAAGTACTGTTGAGTGACATATCAGGGTTAAATTTGAAGGAAGTTTTCCCTCAACCAAGACGAAGATCAGTTCAAATGAACAGATGCCAGAAATTTATGAATATGGTCTCGATTTGTTTGTTCTGTTTCTATGATTTCTTTCGACCTGCCGCTGTGGGGAATGTTATGAATGTATGGGGCAAATATTTCTTGAAAAACTCATACGTCTCAACTAAAACACAAAAAATGTCACTCGAGTTTCTTAAAGAGATTCGTCGCAAGTATAATGTCAGTTTGGGAAGTGTGATTAGTGCTGCCTGGCTGGCAGCTTTGAGAAAGTCTGCTGTGGCAAAAACTGGGACTTACCCTTATGTTACTACTATTTCAAACCCAGGTAGCTAAATAAAGTGCACCTACTTGATTCATTTTTGTGTGAACATTGAGAATTTTCCAATAATGCAAAATTCTTTTTTACAGTTTCAATGCCAAATCACCCAGATCACTTTGATATTCATGCGTAAGTGATAATGTGAATTCTGTCGTTATAAAGCATGATACTTTTTTTCCAATGTGCAATTTTGGTAAAGACCTAAGTATTTTTACCTAATCTTACCATTTTTTCATTGTGCTTTAGGAGCGTTCTCAATTTTACATATCCAATAAGGATAAAGGATCCTGTGGAGCGTTTAAAAGCAATTGATGCCTATTTGGAAAAGCAAAGAAAAAATCGAGCAATTGCAGCACTTATATCACTTAAACCTGTTTTAGGGACAATTTTTCCTCGTTTGATAAAATTTATTTATCCAGCCATCCCTACTGCAGCAGGTAATTTGAGATCATTTATTCACGAATTTTATTAGCAAAACAGTCACATTTTGAAATATGTATTACTTTCGTTTATAGTTTTCAATATTTTTCCTGGACCAAATAAAACTTGCGAGATCTTTGGACATGAAATAACAGAGATACATTTTAGTTTTGGGCACATTGCAGGAAATTTCAGTAAGAGTAATTTCTGGCTCAATTTTTCATTTATCACAAAGTTGTTTGTAGTCATTGTCATTATTAATCCATTTTACCTTGCATTATAGGCACCTTCATATCGTCAGTGACATATAAAGATACTGTATACGTAAAGACTACAATCAATACATCCATTATGAAAACTAGCGACGAAGTTGACGAATTTAACTCGTTTATGATGGAAGAATTAGAGTATTTAGCTAAAGCAGAAGAACAAGTTGAAGATTCAAAGGTGTAACACTAGACGTGGCCACGGGGCAGCCAGTATAAGCTTACAGTATTATTATTATACTTACTTACATTAGTAAAGTATTTTGCATAGTCAAAATGCAATTGTAAAAGCGACTTACCTTTTAATGTTTCACCATAGCAAAAGGGGATTTATTAAAAGCTATGATTTCACTAATTGTAAAGGTTTCTTTTTGCCAATATTGTATCAACCTCTAGAAGTGTACACTTCCATTTGTGTATATTGAAAATTCATAATTATATCCATCTTACAATTAGGTGTGTATTTATTAGATAATATACAAGTATCTTACGATACTTAATAATACGAATGATATTGTGTATTGGTAGGAAGTTCTTATTAAGGTATTGATTTTAAGTTAATTTTGAAAGTCTAAAATCTTTGTGCAAATACCCTACAATTCATGAAACATACACCTGCATGTATATTTAACTTTGCAAATTGTTAATCTCATAATTGTTGACATTTAATATAATATACAGATATCGTAATATAGTGTACCAATAACCTCAACGGCTCAACCTAATTAAATGGATACTTGTTGATCTCATTTTTTTCGTTTAGCTATGTAATTATGTTATTATATGTAATATATTTGAGCGAGGAGAAATATTATTGTTATTGGGTCAAACAAAATAAAATTTATTAAAAATCATGTATTTATCCATCCTTGTATTTATTACGACTCACTTCATATAGACCCAGATCAAAATAAATTACAAAATTGCGAATTTTATATGTATTGAATTTTCCATTAAACTAAAGACAGTATCAGACGTGTATCTATGATTGCAATCTGTGGGGCACTTTTCTAGTTTCGGCTAATAAGCTTTCATATCCGTAATTTGGACAAAATTTAGGCTAAAGCTAAAATGAAGTAAATCATATTAAATTCGCACGCAGAGATGAAATTTTGGCTACTTCATGTATTTTGGAGAAATTTATCAAATTTTGACCTATTTCATTGAAAATTCCAAAAATATCTTGTGTAAGTTTGGAAATTTTGGGAGGGTGACCTGTGACCCTCCTAAATACGCCCTTGGACCATTTAGGTATTTAATGAAATTGCAAATGATTTTGCAGTACTAAATTGCTTTTACCTATGTATATAAAGTTTCATCTGTCTTAAAGCGTGGCAAAATTCGTATTTTGAAAAATACAAGCTAGAAGGTACTCTTAGATACATTTAGTAATAAATAACATATTATAATGTATTTATTCCTACCATAATAAAAATAGCGTTATCATATCATAGTTGCCTACAGTAGAGTGTGTTTTAGTGGATGCCTACAGTATAGTACTTCTATATAGCACAATACGTGTATAGTAGAGCATTGCAAATAATATTAGTGAATAGAAATTCTGCTGGGAATACTTGCAAATGCGTAGAATGTTTGGGAAAAACCTTGTTTTTCATTAATATCATTCACACTATTATTGGTGGTGTCAGCTACAAGTTTCCTGTACAAAAACTGGCAGCAATTTGTAAAATACGTACTTACTCTACCTAGGTAGTAGGTATATATAATTACCATGCATGTTCCCCGTAAATGCTTAATTGCCCTTCGGGAAACGATACGAAATATTCCATGAGACTGAAAGACTGATATAAGATCCATGATCGCTTACGGAAACATTAGCTTGATTTTCTCAGGCCAAATGCTGCAAAAAGTGTAAATAGTTGCATTGCATATGTAATATTTGATGAGCATAGCATACGTAAATTTGTTCCGTGAAGGTTGCTAACATGTTTTAATGAAGTAGGATTAGTGTAGGTTTGTGGAAATAAGGAATGATATGATTTATGTTTTAATGAACCTATATCTTAGGTACATAATATGATTATGTATCTAAATCAAATGAAAATATACCCACGCTACGCTTATACTATGTAGTCTAGTTCTGGCCTGCACTGCAGAGTAATTTGTTTTCTTAATGAATTTCAATTCGAATTTTCATTTTTAAGGCATAAAAGGAATTTTAAAATAATGACAAAGATTCAAAGAAAAGAACCTTTCTGGTTGGACACCCTTTTTGAAATTGTAGCGTGTTTTAATGCACTGCTAAGTTTTCTTTTATTGCCGGTAATTATCTTCCTTGGAACTCCAATTTATACATACCGATTTCTATTACGAGGTTTAGCCAAATTGTTTCGCCCAGATCTACACAAAATTCTTTCATTTGGAAATGCCTTTTTGGCTGCTACAGATAAGTTTAATGGTGACAATCAAAATACAACGGTTATAGCTATGAAAGTGACTGGAGTCCCAGATTTAGACGAATCCCGCAAAATTATCACAGAAAAATTGCTGGATGCAAAATTTCCAAATGGCAAATTAAAATATTGTGAACTGAAAAAATATCCAACTCCATGGATGGGTTACTATTTCTGGAAACCGGATGCACAATTCGATGTTAAGAATCACGTTAACTACTACACTGAGAAAAAAATTGAAAATGAGACTTCTCTCGACGGTGTTCCAACCATCTTTTCTGAAGAAGATGCTTACAGAGTTGAAGCAGAACTTGTAAATAAGCCCCACACAAAAGGCAGATCGCCCTGGGAAATTGTCATTCTAGCTCCCGTTAAATCCGACGAGACAGACAATGAAGAGGAATATTCGTACGTGTATTTTAGAAATCACCACTTGTTGACCGATGGTTATGGAATTTTGAACATTATTCGGGAAGTATGGACTGCCAAAGATAGTGCCGAAATTGCAAAACCAGATTTCAAATCAAGAAGTCGTGTTCAGACATTCATTTATTTTTTCATTCAAGCTTTACGGGCTCCGTACGACTTTTTCCGTATTCCAACCAAAACAGTAAACAAGCTCGCTAATCAGTTTAGGCTTGACAATAAGAAACTATCAAAGCGGCATATTGGATCTCAGCCTTTATGTGTGCCTTTGGAAAATCTGAAAAGGATTAGAAAAACACATGGAGTCTGCATGACCGCTGTTCAAGTAACTTATTTTATCAGATATTACATTATAAAATACAACCTATACTGCATACTACAGAAATAATCATATATAAAAAGCGTATCTACATACAAACTCTACGGGCACGTGCCCCCGCCCCCTGATTCTGGGAAAAGAGGTTATCTGCCACCGAAGGTGGCAAAATAAGCCCATTGTGTCCTTGTGCCGCCAGAGGCTGGTGCCCTTCTGGATTCCAATCCTAAATATTACATTATATTACAACTGATATTACAATAAATACACTATCTTTCTCACAATAGGAACAGCAGGAAATAATTATTCTATAAAATGTTTCATATTATTATTTATATTTTGTGTTTGTAGTATGCTGCATGGGTGGGTGGATTAAGGCGAACAATGGTAAAAGCAAATCTTAAAATACCTCAATTTATCCAATGCACTGCCCCTCAACCGTTACCTTTTGAGCACCCTGAAAAGCTGAGAATTTTTGCGTACGTTTATACATCTTTCCTAAATTATAGTAAAATAATTTATTAGAAAATTGAGAGCAGTACATAATCAGGTGCACATAATTGATGTGAACAGGGGAGTGTGGATTTTGTTGCTGCCAGTTGCAATCGAGGATCCTGTCCAACGTTTAAAAGCGATCGAAAAACAAATAAAATATTTAAAACGATCAGCTCAATCATTAGCAGCTTACTATTTAATCGTGCCCACCTTAGGACCGTTACCGATTAAGGTTCAAAACTGGTTATACCCCATGGCGACTGGGACGTCTTGCTTAAACTGTTTTCCAGGACCCAATACTCCAATTACAGTATTTGACAAAGAAGTAACCGCTGTACACTTCAGTTACGGACAAACTATAGCCCTCTTCAGTAAGTACTAACATTTGAATTATACAGGTTCAACATCCTTTTGTGATACAAGTAATATGCATAAATTTTTATGAAATTTTTTTAAACCCAAACAGGTACCTTATTTTCCTCGATCAGCTACTGTGGAAATGTATACATGAAGACAACGATAAATACAAATATTTATACAAAAACTACAGATGTGGAACAATTTCATAGGAATATGGCCGAGGAGATAGAAGCTCTAAGTAAAGAAACTGTGTAAATAAGCGAATTTTTAATACATAACGATTTCACTTAAAAATGAGTGCGATTTCTAGTTTATTTTCGCCGGATAGTATTTTTGTTAAGCAATGCTGTTACCAATTGACACGTGCAAAAACTAGTTGGCTAAGGACGGCTATCATTAAACGCATTAGTGAAAAACTTCTCGCATATCTGCAAAGGCGTATCTCTGATTTGGTAGTGCCGATCTCCTCCAGAAATCTGAGGGGTTTACATGTAGGTATACCTACCATCCACCAACCTACCCTTATTGCGGAATCTGAAGACATAATATCATTTTAAAATATTGTGATGATTGATTCACATAATTGAAGCAGCTATAAAATGTCGTGGACTAAAATCCCCGAGTCCCGTCCTTAGATACGCCCTTGCGTATCGGATCTATATTATGTACAACAAGAACAAGCATAGAGTCGACAGTCGAGAGTCTTTCGTGTTGGCTATAGGTTTTATAATATTTGCACTATTGCAATGCAATGACTTGCATAATAAAACTTTTAAAAGAAAACCGCACGTTATTATATAAATTGTGTATTATTGTATGAAATATGATGATAATATTATGTGAGAAATAGAGGAACACAGTTGCTAAAATAATAATAAAGCATCGCATGCTTAAAATGTAAATCATTTTGTTTAAGAATTCACGTCCCCATTATGGAATCTATAGAGTGCTTACAGCTAAAAGAAGCTGAACTTCGGCACGCTACTGTAAGGGAATGTTCTTCTCTATTAACATTTACAAAAGTACATTTGGGAATCCAGGGCTCATTATTATCATATAAACGTATGCTTCGGTGTAACACGCGTAAAAATGTGAAGAAATGGTGTAAATTAATTTGAAAATTGCTGGTTGGTCACTGTTAGCATTCGTACATACATTTAGTCCTCCAGTTTCCATTCCAAATCCAGAATTATGCCTGGAAAAGTGTCAATGTGCGGTTTAGTTCGTTCTGTGTTTTTCCACCTGCAAGTACTTGTGCTAACAATCTTGTTTGTAGTTATAGGTCCTATTTTCATTATTTTGTTGACTCCAATATTTATATTTCGGTTTAGTGTTTTTCATTTATCAAAATGTTTAAATCCAAAGTTGGGGAAAATGGTAAACTCCCGAGGGAGCATTTATGCAATTCATGACTTATACAACAAGCCAAAAACCAAAATTGCCCTTTACCTAGAACTCGAGGGCAACTTAGAAATAGACGTCGTAAGGAAGGAATTTAAGAGCAAAATCCTCGAGGCTAAACATGGAAATGGAAACCTCCGGTACCCTGAGTTTCAGCAATACTTACATTGTTGGGGCGGCTACATGTTTTGGAAATGGGAAAAATGTTTTGATGTGTCAAATCATATTTATGTGTGGAAAGACAGTTACATAAAAGATAATAAAAATGTTCTTTTCGAAGAATCATCTTTCGCCACTGGGGATGACAAAGAAAGAAGGAACAAAATCATACAGTGTACATTAACCAAACCTTACATTCACGGCAGATCTCCGTGGGAAATAATTTTGTTGCCCAATGTCAACACAAGAGACACGGACAATGGCAAACACAACACGGGATTATTTTTCTTTTATAATCATGCCATGGGTGATGCCCAATCCATAGCGAGAGTTGCATTCACCTTGGCTGGACAAAATATAGAATCCATGGCCCAGCCCAAAGAAAATCCCATAAGTTGCATGAAAAGTTGCTTACGCAATGTAATTTTCCTGTGTAGAGCTCCTTATGAGTTTGTGTACACAATACTGAATTCGACAGACAAAAATGAATGGCATAAACCGGAAAATAAATTGACAGATTTCCTTAGCATGGGAATCACAAATCGAATACCGTTGGATTACTTTCGGGAAATTCGAAACACACACAATACAAGCGTAAGTGCAGTTTTACTAGCTGGGATCGCTGGAGGGATTCGCAATGCAATGATAAAACGAAGAATGAAAATACCAAAGACGATGCATATACTTACCCCAATTTTTGTGCCGGGACATAAAGATAACCTCCGCAATTTCGTGTAATGCACTGTAGTTTGCTTTTAATGAAATTATAATTTTCCATTATATTTTACAGTGAAATCGGAAATACATTTATTTATGTGTTCTTCCATGCATGGTATTAATAGTTCTGCGGGCTTTGTCCAGTTACCTTTAAGGGAGTCGGATCCGATTAGAAGGCTTGAAATGGTAAACAATAGTTTTCAAAACATGAGATCGTCCAGTTTTCCCATCTTTGCTTTTTCTGCGATCAAAGTTATGGGTTCGCTACTGCCATTCATGTCAAGGTATACTAAATTATTCTAATGATAATGTATTAATTAAAGTGAATAGTTATGCAGGTAATAAATTAAATACTAAATCGTGATTACACAAAATAATTTTGTAGACCGTTTTCCAAAAACGATGTACCAACAGGAGTATTCACAAATGTTCCTGGACTGCCTGAAGAGGCGAAAATTTTTGATTGCAAGCTGATTGATTATATTGCTGCTGGATCCCTTGGACCAGGCAATTTAGGTGAGTTCTACAATCTACATCTACTTGGCCAACTTGGCATGCATTAATTTACGTGATAGGTGCTCTGTATTAACTTCTTTTATTTGTTCAGGTTTTGCTTTTTGCACTACAAGCTATAACGGAGCCATCAGTCTTGGAGCTGCAGTTGACAACTCCATATTTCCATTCAATGACGATACAATGGATTTGTTAGAATCAGTAAAACAGGAATTCGAATTGTTGAAAAACTGCAGTATTAATACAGTTTAATATTTTACACAAACAATAAGAAAATATGTTTCGCTTTAGCAAAGTCATCGTCAATTTTGATCAACTTTTTTTATCAACTGATTTTATGAATTCCTTGAATGAGCAACATAAAGCGATAGTTCTTTTAGCTATTGTATTGTGGTGAATTTATGAATTGCACATCAAAGTAAAGGTTCAAAGTTTAACGGGAACTTTTAAAGTATAGTATTATTTATTATTAATTACGTAGGCACGGAAGGGTTCAATGAAATTAATTATTTGACTCTAATTGCCTAATGTGTTACAAATTGAGGTTTACTAAGTTCAATATTCTTGTCAAAATGCTTTAACAGTGCCATGTATATACGTAATTCAACAGAGGCACAAAATGTAATAATATTACATTCAAAGAAACTCAAATTATTGCAGCACATATATAAGTAAGGGCTTTTAAGACTAAAGGAAACCGACGAATTCACTGGTGACTGAAACTAAGTTTTCATATCATGGCATTGTGTATTCATACAAAGGACTTATCTTTATAATTTAAATGTACACACCTTAATGCATGCTATATATACTATTACCTTAAAATAACAATCTATGCTCCTATTTCATAAAAAATTGAATGAAACACTGAAGGTATGTGGCAGTGGCACTTGGGATTTCCATAAAATGGGAGAGAAACTAAATGCATTCTACTTCAATTCTACTTGTACTAACCAAGCTTAATTTCAAATAAACAATGAACACAAATCTGCTCACTCAGTTTGCAAATTATAATCAATTTTGTAAATGAACATGAATTTAACAATAAAGTTACAATATATCGTAATCCTAATCCTAATAGTTTAACAACCTGATATACAGCTACGGTTCTACTAATTCTACTAATTGTAAGTTATTTATACATAGGTAGTTAACAAAGGAAACTTTGAGAATTAATTTCGCTTCAGACTTCATCACTTAATTAAATTTCACTGGTGACTGGTGTGGCTAAAGACGGGTAAAATTGTTTCTTCAAAGGGGTTCCACTCAGCATAGATTCATTTCCACTTTGATTTCTCAAGCCTACATGCAAAACAGAACAAACCATTAAATAAATAAGATATCAAATTAATAGACTCGGAGATATCTGATTGTTATATGAAATGATAATTACAATTACATAGTGCTGTAATATTATGTACTTGCGTTAACCGTTAAGTATAAATATAAATGGGATTCACAAATAAATGTATAAGGTATATATAAGAAGTACAAGAATATTAATTACCTGTGTGACGCAATGCAATTTCTTTAGTTGCGCTCGTGAGTAAACTAGGATCCTGAGTTTCAATACGCTGTTTCGAAGATCCTTTGAATTGCGTGACCTTGAATTTATTCACACCTGCTGCCTGCTGAGGTATTGGAGTTGCCACATGGTCCTTAGAATGGACTTTAAGAGAGACCTTTTTCTCCACAGAGAGAGATCGCGAATCAGTGTTACCATCTATTGTACCGAGGCAATTTATTGGTGTAGACGCCATATAAGGTCTGGGTGTGCGGGTAGAATGAACCCCTTCATCTTTTAATGGCAAATCTCTGTTTCTTGACTTCAGAAGACTGGATGGAGTTGCTCTACCATAAATGTACTCTCTAACTGGAGAGTTAACGTCAGCATACATTTTATTCTGAAACGTCAATTTCTCTTTCGGAGAAGTGCGGAAAATCTGCGGAAACAGACCTTTCAACAATTCTGCAGGATTGGGCTCTTCATTAGACTCTTCGACCAACTTTTGAATCATGGATGGACGATGGTTGGCATTTGGAGGAGGACGAGGTGGACTAGGAGAAAACAACTTGCCCTTTTTCTTTAAATCAAGTAACCTCTTTGGCTTGTAAGGGCTGAAGTTTATCAAATTATCTGAAGAGTTTTTAGAAGACGGTGGTCCTCTCGAATTTGGAGTTTCGGGATGTGTACCAGAGTGTGCTGACATCTCTTCGTTCTTCTCATTGGTAAATAATAATTCAGGAGATGCTGCAGACAATGTTATTAAATTTGGACTTTCAAATTTTGAATTCAATCCACTTGGTGATTTTTCAGCCCGTGTAGTTTCTCTGGATTTGAGCAGGTGAATTCTCTTAACAGAAGATGCTGAAGCACTTCCTTTATTTTCCTTTGCAGAAGACGATTTTGGCGTTTTTAGAGATATCAATGGGCTGACATAAGTTTCATTTAATGTTCGAATGGGAGTAACCTCCCTAGATTTCAGAGTTTGAAGCTTTTTGACAGAATATACAGAAAGACTCCCGTTCTTCTCACTTGCAAAAAGTAATTCAGGAGTTGTTGCGGAAAACGACAATAAATTTGGACTTGCGGTAACCGATTCGATTGCAGTCTTTCGAGCTGATTTAATTTCCCTAGATTTAGGAGTCCGAGGAAATTTAACAGATGATGCTGATACACTTCCTTTGTTGGCAATTGCAGAATAACGAGAGTCTGGAGTTTTTGCAAATGATGAAATATTTGGACTGTCAAGTGTTCTTTCCTTCTTATGGGCCGATTTAATGAGTTTTGACTGAGGAGTGTGATAACTTTTAGCAGAAACAATTGAAAGGTTTCCTATATTTTCTTTTTCGCGTGATTTGGGGGTTTGGTTACCAGATGTCAAATTGGTCTGTTCATTTAATTCTGCCTCTTCAGCTAATGCCAGCATTTTTTCGATAGCGCTCATTGTGTCATCCAGTCCACCAGTTGAACTGCTTACAAAAACCGTATGCATTAGTCAAAAATGTGGTTGATCCATTCACTCCAACACTAATAATGCCATATAACAGACAAAGACAATTTTTAAGTCACAATTATTACTTACCATGAGGTACCCATGCTTTCGTAAGAATCATCCTCATGGGTTGCAATCGTAAAACTTAGGTTGTTAACTCCTGATGTCGACATTTCCGATTCGACCCCGAGTTCGTCATCCCTAAAAAAATACATGTCGAATAAATTGTTTTGTTTCCTTAATACTGGCTACCTTACAACTATATCACCCGTAGTTCTACATATGACATGATTGTTTTAAGTACAATTGGGACTTGCCGTGCTTCTAATGTTGGTGGACAGTGAAAACAATAGAATAAAAACCCCCTACATAATATAGAAATCATTACTTACTGAGTTATATCAAATTCCGTTGAAGCGCTTAAGTCAGTTGCGTCATTATCCTCTGTGCTTCCTTCTTGGGTATATAATCTTTCAATCCTATATAACAATAATAAACCATGATACAGGAAACGACATAATTATCCATACACTACACCATATTTTTAAAGAAATTATCAATATTTAGTACCCAGTTGTAACATTCAAGTTAGTGTAGTCCTCCTGTTCATTGATTTTTTGACCAATTGTCCCATTCAAGATTGCGGCATCTTTCTCATCAGTCATCTCGTCGGAATATAATATTTCAAATCTACAAAAAGGTAACATATGTGTTTAATCTATTG